>PVIH01002756.1:39746-65297 GCA_004025045.1 Sigmodon hispidus | reverse complement strand
GGGAGCACACAGTAGGAGGAAGGCCAGGCCACGGTGGGGAGCACACAGTAGGAGGAAGGCCAGGTCATAGCAGCTCTGGTGCTGAGGTGCAGGGGCTAGCCTTGTGTCTACCTGAGCAAGGTCAGCAAGAGAAGAAAAGACTGTCCTTCAATGGAAACATGGATGATTAAACCCCTGATGGACCCAGAGCACATCATTACAAGGTCATCATGCACTGAGCCAAGTATCACTGGCTTACCACATAGCTCCTGGGCTGATGCATGCTGGGATACCCATTAGCTAGCGGACTCTCCTCTGAGAGTAACAGGCTAGGGGACATCAGGACGGTGGACTTGGCTGGTGGCTCATGACCCATGACCCAGTCACTGATACCCAGCTGCAGTGCCACCGTATGTCCACCCAATACCAAACAAAAAATGTTGTGAGATGTATGTCACCTTTAGGCTTGTGTGCTAGGTGGTGCTTTGCACATGAGCAACATCGTCATACAAAATAACGAAGCTGCATTGTCTCCCTACAAAGCTTGCAGGTCAACACAGGGCTGTGTGGTTGCGTGAGGTAATCGGGGGCATTTCTGAGCTATGGATTCCTCTATAAAATAACACAACAGTGTCTGCCTTGAGTGGAGGCGACAGACCTAAAACATAAAATCAGCTACAAGCCCTGAAGATGTTTATGTTTGCTTACATTTCTTGGTCATCACGCACCAAGTCACTCAAGTGCCCTGTGAATCTTAGATTGGCATAGCTGTTCATGAGTTAGGTACCCATTTTGTGGAGGAGGAAACTAAGGTACAAAGACAAAGATTCAGCTGCCTCACATAACTGAGGCTGTTTGCTCTGCACCAGACCTGCCACCCCCAGTCTGTACTTTAACATCTTGGCAAAACGACCTTTGGAAAAGTCTAAAAAGCTGGAGAGGATTCAGCAGCCCTTACTGGTCAACTGTGCATGCCTGTGCACATGTATACACACTGGCGTACAGCAGCCCACAGCAACTTAGAATGGGCTGTAGGAAAGGGGGGGCTAGAGAGAGGGACACACGCAGACCCAGCCGTGCAATGCTTATGAGCACAGTGCCAGGGTGCCAGGCAGGAAGTAGGAGGCCTGGGGACCTAAGAGCCTCTTACCTCGAGTTTCTTACTCCAGGTGGGGGGGTCCTTTTCCTCTTATTCTCTGAGGTGCAAAAAGAGAGCCCAGGGCCTTGCCCAATGACATAGGTACTCTGCCACTCCAAACCTAAAATCTTTTCTGTTTGTTTTTATTTTGAGACAAAGTATCACTATGTTGCTCTGGCTGTCCTGGAACTCCCAATATAGACCAGGCTAACCTTGAACTTATAGAGATCCATCCACCTCTGTCTTCCAAGTGCTGGGATTGATGGTATGGTCCACTATACATCCTCACCATTTTCTTTTTTAAAAGAAAGAGCATAAAAGATATTGACCCCAAAGCACATAGTGAAAAATTGGTAACAATTCTGCTTATATACCAGAGTGTATCAGCCTTGCTCAGACCCTGGTACAGCCCTATGTAGACGTCCCATGGGTGGCACATGCTGTGAGCAGCTAGTAGCTATCCACAGGAGTAAGGCCTGCATGGGGTAGAGACGGTAACAGGGCAGAAGAGAGGGAAATAGCATGCAGATAACACATTTGCTATACATATCTACATGTGTGCACACATGTGAAAGGTGTGAGCTTTTCATATACAAAAAAATGCATTTACATGCACACATTCCTGTGCACATACATCTATGTATGCATGTATGAATATGTGGGTGTATGAGTGTATGTGGTTTGCTCTGGGAATGCTGTCTACGCACAGTTGTGCAGGAGCAGGCATGTGTATGCACATGTGGGTGTGCGTTGGCTGGGTTAGCAGCTGGCAGGCTACCAGGCTGGGAAAGGCTGTAGTACCTGACCCAAATGCACCCCAAGGCTGGGGCATGACCCACTCTGCTGTGTCCCTGGCACACCCACACAGACGGTATGCTCATGGGCCTCTGCTGTCTTCTGAGGTAAAGCTGTGCCTGCCCCTTGGCTTAGTGCCAGATGCACAAAGGCTTGCTGGGTGAAGAAGCTGTGGAAACAGGCTGAAAGCCCAGCAGCAGGAGTAGCTGGCTCTCCTACCAAAGGCGGCTAGGACAGTGGTAGAGAATGCAATTCTAGCATCGTCAGATCCTACTGACCCTGCAGAAGGAAGCAACACAGTTCAGGGACCCCAGAAGGACAGCTTGTACAGGCAGAGCAGGTTCCTCATGCTGTACTATCCCAGTACAGATGTTAGACCACCAGGAGGGCCAGGGTCCCACCATATGCAGGACACAAGGACTGTCTCAGCTCTTTACAATGGCCCCAACCCCCTGGCATAGTGATTGTCCACCTTCAAGCCAGCCAGCTGCTATACTTGGAAGCTCTTCATGAACCACCTGTACAAACAGGTCAACTCCACTGGGGTCTTGGGGCATCCAGCTCTGCTCCTGTGCACCGCAGCTGCTTCAAGCTCTGGGCAAGGCATCAGTTTCTTTGGGCTTCGGGTTTCTGACTCTGGGTGGACATGATTCTGTTTCTCTTCTCTCCTCTGGTTATCCTGGCTATTGATGATGGAGATTAGGTCTTAGGACAGCCACCAGCAGTGACAAACTCCATGGTGGCCCCAGCTGAAGGTGATAAGATGTCAGTTTGAATGTGACTCCACCTATATCTGTCCTGAAGTGTATGATCTTGTTCTAGCAGGGGCCTCTACCTCCCACAACTAGTGAGGCCAGCACTTCCTGCTGGCTGAAGGCTGTTTTATTAATTTTCTGTCACTGTGATAAAACAACATGACCAAGGCGATTTATAAAAGAAAGCACTTCACTGGGCATACAGTTCCAGAGGGTTCATGATGGCAGAGCAAAGGCTTGGCAGCAGGAACAGCTCAGGGCTCCCATCTTGACCCACAAGTAGGAGGCAGAGAAACATACTGGGAATGGTGGAAACCTCAAAGCCTGTCCCCAGCGACACATCTCCTTCAACATGGCCTAATCCTAATCCTTCCCAAACAGTTCTACCAACTGTTGACCAAGAATTCATGAGTCTATGGGAGACAGCACAACCACCAAGGTGCCAACTCATTAGCCCCATCATTACTGCTGATCACCTTGGAACCCAGCCTGACCTGAGACTTAGAATTCCTCCTGCCCCAGCCTCCCAAGTCCTGGATGACAGGTGTGCACCTCCATGTCAGGCTGAATTACTCACCTGGCTGGATTGAAGACCTTGTGTGCTCTGAGGCAGCCATGTCAACCCTCCCCTGACCAAGTCTGTATGGCCATCTGCCCCCGGCAGCTCCTAGGTCATCTAGCTGTTAGCCCCACAGGGCACAGTCAGGAGGAGGACTCTAATAGTGGTTACCAGAGCAATGAATGGTGCTTGCAACAGGGGGATGCCCTGCATTGCCGAGTATTTCTGAAGCTCAGAGACCATCATTTAATGCTGTGACAGGTGCTAGGAATCTTAGCCTCAGAGGACATACAGGACAGTGCGGGGTGGGGGTGGGGCACAGGGATGTCAGAGAAGAAGCACTAAGATTGTCACTTTAAGGAGCCATTGCCTAGTGTGGGTCAGATGGTGGCCGTGAATGAAGTCAAGGAGACCACACTAATGCAGCCCCAAGTCTGCTCTGCAGTTACCCCATCTGACCTTCTAGCAAGGCCCAGGGTCACCCAGGTGTTCAGTGGCATCTAGCATCACATCTTGATCCTTGTGTCAGACTCCAATGAGACAATGGGAAAACAGAGCCAAAGAAAGCTGGGAGGGAGTCAAGTCATGGTGGCAGCGGAGGGACGGGGGTGGGGGGAGATGATGTGAGTCATCTGACCTCTGCAATGGGGCTTGAAAGAGGAAGAGGAGAGATGGCTCAGCGGTTAAGAGCACGGACTGTTCTTCCAGGGGAACTGAGTTCGATTCCCAGCATCCATATGGCAGCTAAAAACTGTCGGTAACTCCAAGATCTGACACCCTTACACAGTTATACATGCAGGCAAAACACCAATTCACATAAAATAAAAATAAAGTATTAAAAAAAAAAAAGAAAGAGGACCACTGTGCTGTGCTGAGCCATGTGGCTCCTGCAGTACAAATGGCCACTGATGGTGTTCACCCATCACCACCTCCTTTGTCCTACACTCTGATGCTCTTTTATTGTAGTTGTTGGGTGGGGAAAAGGCTGTGGGAAATAAAAGGGGTGGGGAATCTGAATTTGTTCCTGGTGGTGATAGGTCAGATACCACCTGGGAGGTGAATCAGACCTGATAACCTCCTGCAGGGGGCCTGTGAAAGCCTGCTGGGCATGGAGATCCCAGGCCAGGGCACTGGAGTGTCACAAACATAGGCTCACAAGGGTCAGGCAGCAGCCTGAGGCTTCATGGTGGGAGAGGGTTGAGTACACAGGAGGATGAGACAGAGTGTCATGGTAACCCTTAGGGTTCCTGGTATCCAGCATGGCCAGCCATCCCACAGTGGCCAATAGCCAAAGTCAATGACCCTGTGGAGGGATGGAGTGTGAGAAGTGTGCCACTGTAGCCATCATGCAGACTCTCTCGCCAACACATCCCTCCTTGCTGCTGCTACTACTGAGCAAATTAAGTATGGAGATGAGGAAATGCTCGCTGCCACAGCCCACCAGGCCCTGCCCTGGTTTCTGTGGAAGGCAGTGGTTTTCAACCATGGGGTGCAAACCCTTGAGGGGTGACACCAGTTATCCTGCAGATCAGATATTTACATTATGATTCATAGCAGCAGCAAAATTACAGTTATGAAGTAGCAACAAAAATAACTTTATGGTGGGGGCGGTCATCAGAACATGGGGAGCTGTATTAAAGGGTCACACCATTAGGAAGGTTGGGGACCACTGCTGTAGTGGGAGAGTATGGATGGGAAGGGCAGAGGCTCTAGGTATGTATGCTCAGTAAATCCTAATCCAGTGCTAGAATTCAGGATCTACCTGTGGACCCTGCTGTGTGATTTAAGGCAAGTGTGGCCTCCTGTCTGAGCTCCGACAGCCCCACCTGGAAGGCCAGGACACCAGTGCATAACTTATAGGATGAAGGGTGACCGAGTTAGGGACAGAACGGGCTAGAGCTGGGTCAATGGCATTTAGGTACACCAGAGGTTCCAGGACCTGATGTTCTCTTTGACATCTTAGACAGACAGACAGAGACAGACAGACAGACAGACAGACAGACACACACACACACACACATACACACACACACACTTACACTCACTCGGCCCAGGGCACATCTCCTTCCCTAGAGCCACAAAGATGTTCTCCAGATGAGGGCCTGAGCTCAGAGAGGTTAGGATTCTTGCCTAAAGCCACACAGCAAAGGCTGAACTTAATTCTCTCTAACTCCCAACTGGCTGGTTTGGATTACATCTAGCCCTAAGGCCAGGCTCTGCATGTGAGCCACTGAGCTCTGCGCGCCTGGGGCTATGCAGTGAAATCCTCACTTGTGAACAGGCATCCAGAACCCTCTCAGACACCCAAGCAAGGGAGAGGTAAGGGAGGAGAGAAACCCAGAGAGACTGGCAGGACGGGGCCAGGGTGCCCAAAGAAGGGGCAGGGCTGGGGGGGGCGGTGAGGGCCTCTGAGGATGGGTGACAGCTTCTGAGGCAGGGTGCAGGGCTCACAGGTGGAGTGCAGGACTCTAAGGAGGGCACGGGGCTTCCGGCAGAAACAAGCATGGCTACTGACCTCTCCAAGGCACTTGCTACCATGACTGCTGTAGTAAGTGACCCCAAACCCAGACCTTCAGAACCACACATTGTTCTGTCACAGTTAGGGAGGTCTCTAGTTTGACTTGATTTTAGGAAGTCTCAGGCTTGGCAGGGCTGGCCTCGCCACAGCCCCGGGGCCATCTGCTTTATCTTCCGAGCTTCCACAGATTGTTGTTGGCAATGGCTGCCTCTCACCCTCCAGCCTCTTAAACCCGTCACTACAGATCTGAGCTTCTGGGTCTGCAGCATCCCCTTTGTTTTGTCTCCACCCTGCCTCATGCCCCGCCCCCACCAGCCCTGCACAATCCCGAGGACCATCTGCACACACTCCCCATCTCATGGCCCTGGGGATCTGGACATGGATCCTGGGATCCTGCCTGACCTCACTCAGTTGGCCTTTGGGCATTGCAGCTGCATCCCAGTCATTGTCCACAGGAAGGGCGCACAGATCCCAGCAGGCACCTGAGAGAATCAGCCTGGGGCAAGATGGAAGAAGCAGAGTTTCTAGAGCTTCAGCCTCCAGAGAGGGAGGGTCTCCCACCCACCTCCTGCCCCCTCGGCCCCAGGGCCTTTGCCCTCTGTTCCTGAACATCATTCCACCCTCCTTCTTGCTGGGCATTCCCCAGAGTTACTGTTTTAATGAGCGCCTTGCCCTCTAATTAGCAGGTGCGGCTCTGAAAGGAAGCGCCTGGTGTTTACCTAGCGCGGAGCCTTTAATAACTACAGCCCGGCGGGCTGGCTCCCTAATCCCCTCTGCAGGCAGGCTGATGAGCCTGGCACTGCCAGCCACTCCTGCCTCACCAGGCCAGCGGTGCCCCCAGGGTTCTCTACTGAGCTTTCCTCAGCCTTGCCAGGACCCTGGGGCCCACAGCCTCCAGGTCGGGGTGCGGTGCTGATACCCACACCAGCCTGATGGCACTCACCAGCTCCCAGTCAGGAGAACTGAGGCCCAGGTGGGTGGAGTTGACCTATTTCAGAGCTGACAACACCCCAGTACTGAAGGGTCCTAGGGATCTGATGGCAGACATAGGGGCAGAGGTCACTAAGGGACATGCAGTGGTGGAGGCTGCAGAGCAGAGACACCAGCTAACTCTGTAGTCTGGACCAAGGGTTCCCCTCCCCTGGCTGGAGGTGGCAGCAGCTGGGAACACTGGGCAGTCTGGATCTGGACCCATCCAACCAGCTACAGGAGGCTTCTGGAGGGAGTTGTTGGCTCCCACAAGGGACAGTTAACCCCAGGGCAGCTTGCAGGCCTCATGCTCCCCTCCCCCTAGACATAGCAGGACCCAGAGAGGAAACCGAACTCTGTGGCAGAATATTCTAGAACATGATGTGTGTGGGTTTTGTGTGTGTGGCTTTTTTCCCCCTTTTAAATAAATGGATGTGCCTTAGGGTTGCTTGGGAGGCAGAGGCCCCGCCCACCCATTTGGAGTCATTGAATAGCTTGAAAGGCCCTGGAGTGCGGAGGCTAGAGAGAAAGACCTCCCTCCTCTCAGCATCCTTTGTGGGAAAGCCTCCTCTGGCCCCTGCTGGGCCTTTATCTAGCTCCGCAGGCTCAGCCTGCAGTGGGGGTACTTCAGGAAGGTGGATGGAGGGGAGGCCTCTCTCCCAGCAGCAAGTCCCGCCCCCAGACTGCCTCTCTCTTCCCAGACCACAAGGTTTCCCCAGCCCTCCCCTTGGCAGGAGCATTCTGCTGTGGCCCCTGCTCTGGCCAGCAGGACCCAGGCCACTCAGCACCCTTCTGTCAAGCACACATGGAACACTTGCTGCATGCTGCCCTGTGAGGTCACCATGAAAGGGAGACTGAAGGTCTCTGGGTCACTCTAAACATGGCCACTGACTCAAGAGTGGCCGGTGAGGCCTGCTGGGCAACTAGGAGTAAGGACAACAGATATTCGGGCACCCTCTCACATGTTAGCCTTCCCCAGAGCCATGACTAGCAGGAGATGACCCACATTTTGTCCATCCACAGAGCAGGGAGAGTGGTCGGGGTCAGGTAACACCCACACAGCCATCTAGCCTTCACCCTTGTGGTCACATGAAAACTACAAACTAAATGTGAGCCAGACCAAGGTGTTCAGAAATTCCCATCCCATGTGCTCTTCCAAAACTCTACAGGGCTGTGTCTTTGAACCTGGCAGAGGCAGGGGGTACAAACAATGTCTAGAGGAAGGGGCTATATTATGATGCTGGAGTCTGGTCCTAGTAGTTTGGTTTTGGGGTCCCAAGAACCCCAAACTGCCTTTAGGGAAGGAGCAGGAAGAGCAAATTAGACCCACCAGCCACAGAACAAGTTGCCAAATGAATGACTCCACTATCTTGGAAGTAACTCCACCATTTGGGAAGTCACCCCACCATCTGGGAGGTCACTCCACCATCTTGTAATCATTTTCTCCAGCCCCAGGTAGCTGCCTCCATGGTGGTACCCGCCCAGCCTCACTCATGGCAGGTCTATGAGCAGAGCAATGGTTACTGTGGAAGCTGCCATGCTTGGGGTGGTTTATTACCCAGGGGTAGGAGGCTGGAGGCAATGTGCCCAGGTAGGAACTGGGGCTTCAACTGATTGGGATCCCACAGCATTTAGCATGAGACAGATATGGCCATGATGAATACTTGGTGCCACCTTCTAAAGTGCTATAAAAATATTCACATTACACTTACTCAATGCTAGAAGTAATCACCTCCATTGTATGTGCAAGGCATTTGAGAAACAGACATGTTGGGTCACTTGTTGGAGGTCACACAACCAGAAATGGTGGCACTGATGTTTCCAGGCTGGTAGCGTCTGTGTCTCTCCAGGGGAAGGATAGGCCAATGACAACCATATGTCATATAGGCCAGGACAGCCTTGATTTCGAGGAGAGCATTCTTCATAATAAAAGACATTATGTAGAACTGCCAGGCCATTTTTCTACTCCTGCAAAAATTTTGATAATTTTTATTTAAAAGCAGATTTAAAATGCTCTGACAGATCATAATGTTCAATTTTTGATGGAGAGCCATGACCTGGTATGTAGAAGCAGTGTTTGACTCAGCCAGCGCTCTCCCCAAACAAAAAAGACATCCATGATCATGATGCCCTGAGAACCTGGAGGGAAAGTAAGGCCTAAGTCAAGAGCAGATGGAGACGCAGGACCAGTGTACAATGCTCCCTGGCTCAGCTTGGTGGCACAGGCTTGTCAACACACCTACTCAAAGGGCTGAGGCAGGCACGACCTGGGGGGCTACAGAACAAATTCAAGGCCAGTTAGAGAAATGCAGCAAGAAATCTCAAAAAGGAAAAAAAGAAACACAATGTACTTCAAAGGTAGAGTTCTTGCCGAGAATCCTCCAGCTGAGGGCCTGGGGGCTCGGCTCAGACAGAATTTGCATATAGGAAACACACCTGGTCCAGCCCTCTGCTGCTAGACTTCTGTGTTTTCCGGAGTAGGCTCCAGTGACTGATGCTGCTTTGATGTCTGCATTTCCCCTCTCCAGGGAACACTCCCAGGACTTGCTAGGTCACATGGTGACTTGGGTTCTTGGACTCTCTTTGCAGGCAGCTGCCCTGTAATTCCCCGCAGGAGTAGGTGAGGGCTTGGGTTTCTCAAAGGCCTTGTCAGCACTTACAATGGCCAATCATTGCTTTAGAGGCCCTTAGTGTATACAGTGGCATCTCAGGGTGGTCTCATTTTCCCATGCAAAGGAACCAGGTGGCACAGAATGTTCCTTGTTGGATGTGAGGTCCCAGCCTCACTGGCCTTGGAAGCTGTGCATCGATTGTCCAGATGGCCAGCCACTCTGTAGTACATTTATAGGGTGAAGGAAAAGAAGGCCTGAGACTGCCCCATGAGATAGGATGACATTCTAGACACGGTAGGAAGCCAGGCTTCAGTTACAACAAGGGCCTCAGGTTAGGTCTGTACTTCACCCCAACTTCTCCTTCAGAACCCCCTGGACAGACATACCTCTGTCCTCTAATAGCATCCAGCTTACTGCTCAAAGGCTCTAACCAACCAGTATCCAACCTCCTAACAACCCAAACGGTGGCCAAATGGGCAAGGGCCCTGACCTCATGTTTTCTCCAACCATTGGGAGTCACTAGAGATGCCTAGCCTTTGGCATCAAAGGTATCTATCTGCAGACCACATCTCCCTCTATATCTGCTCCAAGGCCCGGCTTGGGGTTTGGACCTGGATCAGAGGGGCTCCGGCTCACCTGAGGCCCACTCCAAGCACCTCTGAGGTCTGTCTCTACCACAAGCCACAATCGCCCAGGAGCTGTAGACAAGGGTTCCTTGTACTACTGACTCCTGGGCACTATTTTAAGAGCTAGGCGATAGAATTTGCTTCCTGGTGTGCAGATACCCTGAATTCACCCCAGCCTCACTTTCTTCAGACGTACAGCGGAAACAACTCTCCAGCCATCAGGTTGCTTACAGGAAACAAGGCCTCAGAGCAACATGAGGTGGTGCTAGAAGCCAGCAGCCTCCCGGAGGTGGCAGGAAGCTATCTACTCAGCCTGAAGCAAAGCAGTCTAATGAACTCATCCGTTTATTTTCCTTTGCAACAAAGTTTGCAAGTACAGGCAGTGTGGCTGCTTACAATGTTTCCAGAAGTTTCCTCAAGCTCCAGGCCACCCTGGGTGGCCGGCTCCACTCTCACTGACCCACAAGGCCTCGAAGACCCAGACTGGCCACCACCATGGCAGAGGACGCTGTGTTCCTGGAAGGGGTGTCATATGACACAGGGCTGGCAGCTAAGAAGGGGTGATGTTGAACTTGGAAATGAACACTGGCTCTGGGAGGCTCCAGAGGCCCACCCAGTCCTAATCCCTGGGATCCTGATGAAGGCAGGCCCTGAACCAGAGCTGTCCCCACACCTTGGTAAGGGAGACGCCAGGGGCAGGCTTGGAGCAGGTGTGGCCCTGGTAATCAGAACAGAATTGGAAGTGGTTGGAGCAGGAACTCAGGGCATGTTCTGACCTCGGAGCCTCAGTGTCTGTCTGTCCAGTGGGGCATGAAGGGATGACTGAATGTTGTTTACACCTTTCTCCTTTTACTTTTCTTAGATTTATTTTTATTTTCTGTATATGGTGATTTGCCTGCATGGACATCACATTCATGTAGTACCCACAGACGCCAGTAGAGGGCATCAGGTACTCTAGGAACTTAAGTTACAGATGGTTGTGTACCTCCATGTAGGAGCTGGGAATTGAGCCTGAGTCCTCTGGAAGAGCAGTTTAACTCTTAATCTCGTAACTGCTGAGCCATCTCTCCGGGGGGCCCCCTTCTCTCTTCAAACAAATATACATGCATAAAACAGCTAAAAAGCCAAACAGGACTGAAGAGAAGAGCATGCTTTTGATTCTAGTGCCTTCCATCTCCCCTCGTTCCCTGGCCTCTGAAGAGGCCCCTGGACACCAATATGTGGAAGTGCAAGCCACAAGTGCTTATGTCAAGCCTACACATTGATCTGAGAAGGTTCTAGGTGCCAGGAACCATTTTAGAAACTGTGGACAAAAAAGTCACCAAGAACTTATTTTTCCAGGTGCCTAGATATGGCGAGGCTGAAAAAAAAAAAATCTGCAGCCAGAAAGGAGAAAGATACAGGAATTAAGAGCAAGGAGGGATTATCCAAGTGTGATCTGGGTGGGACAGACAGCAGGTGCAAAGGCCCTGGGGCATGCCTGGTGCTTGGAAGGTGGCCAGGAGGTTCACGGGTCAGAACAGCAGAGAAGGGGTTAGGAAAGGCAGCTAACCAGTGTATCACATCTGATAGCCCAGGTGTATTGGCTTAAAGCATCCCTTCCACATCATGCTCCCCAGAATCTGTAGATGTAGATATAGGAATGGGGTCATAATGACATGGGGTGTCCCATTAGAAGTATCTCTGAGGAAGCAGGGGCCAGGGAGGCCATAGAAATGACAAGGTCACAAGCCAAGGAATGCTAGAGCCCCTGTGAGCTGGAAGGGGACAGGAAGATCTTTCCCGGGAGGTCTCCAAGGAGACAGAACCCTACCCACACCCTGGCCTTTCCCTCTGGCCTCTAGAATTGGGATAGAGCACATCTCTTGTTTTTCAGACACTCACCATGTGGCCTATGGAATGTGCACATGGGAGTCTGCACACAGCTGTGCCTCCTGACATCTGCTCAGGGAGCTCTCAAATTGACAGATGTGTTTGGGCAGCTGCATCAGGCTCTGAGCCTCTACAGGCCCCAAGGGAGAAGATGTTTCACTGGAGGTCTGTGGTCCCCAGAGTCAAGTGCTGCCTGCCAGAGAAATCACAGGTG
Organism: Sigmodon hispidus; assembly: GCA_004025045.1. Classification (NCBI taxonomy): domain Eukaryota; kingdom Metazoa; phylum Chordata; class Mammalia; order Rodentia; family Cricetidae; genus Sigmodon; species Sigmodon hispidus. Next base: position 53,260 of record PVIH01002756.1, on the reverse strand, counting down.
TCTCAGAAACCTGCTCCTGTGACACAGTGACCAGGTCTCTGGTCTATTCGGTTCAGCAAAAACAAAGACCTGGTTGCCAGGTCTCACCGTGGCCAAGGCTGGGAAATGGCTGTATCCCAGCTAAGTTGCCTCTGTATGTGATGACTCTAATCTGAAAGCGTCTGTAATGACTTTTAGTATACCAACCTACCCAGGTCACTGTGTCCTGGTATTGTCACTGTCTTGGAAACTGTGACCCATCCTCTGGGGAAGAGGAAAGGAAAAGGGTAAGGGACATTGAGACAAGTTTATATCAAGGTCACCAACCCTACCTTCTTTATATATATATATATATATATATGTATATATATATGTATGTATATTATTTATTACATATACAGCATTTTGCCTACCTGTATTTCTGTAGGATGGAAGAGGGCACCAGATCTCATTACAGATGGTTGTGAGCCACCATGTCCAACCCTACCTTCTTAGCTACAGAGGTCTGCTTTCAAAGAAGGATCAACCCAGGACTAGAGAACAGCACCATTCCCTGTCTGGACCTGACTTACAAACTGCTCAGCACGCTGGGAACATTAAGAAACAGGGTAGCCAGTGGAGGTGTGGTGCTGCAGCCTTATATGATATGAGACAATTGGGCCCAGGGCCACCAAAGGTCAACTCATCCCACAAGCTTAGCCAATGGCTAAGGTTGCCAGGCACTGATGGACATGGATGCCCCTCAACCTCAGAGTACCAGCTTTGGTTAAACCATGGAGGGCTGAGGAGCTGAGATCTTGCTGACTTCTGCTGAGGCTTGGCACAGACAAGCCACCCCATGCTGCTCCAAGCTGAGAACATGCTCCATTCCAAGCCTCCCCAGAGAGCCTTACTGGGTCCCCAGTGGCTGCTGTACCCATCCAAAGGAGTGAGGATCGGGTACAGAGTGGCTTGTCCTCCAGGGACAGCCATCCCCAGAGGGGGGACAGCCTCATCTAAGAGGAGCTGCTTGGCTTCCAGTGACGTGGCTGCAAGTTAGGGTGGGGTGGAGAAAGGCAGAGAGGTGTCTTAACAAAGAGTAGGACTGGTGACCTGAGTTCAGTCTCAGGACCCCATGTTAAAGTGGAGGGACCCATAAGGTTGTCTCTGGCTTCCACATGCACACCACAGTTTGTGTTAATAAACAAACAAACAAATATAATAGCAGTGCCTTTGTCTATGGCTTCCTGACCCCAGCCCAACACTGTCTGACCTCTGCCTGCCCTGGTCAGTGCCAGGCCTTGCCATCCCCCTTTCTCAGTTTTCTGGAACCTTCCTAATAATTTGTTAGGCTGGCCGACTAGAGAAGGTTCTAACATCAATGGGCTGCTTATTGAAAGGGATACTGGTGAGGCAAGCAAGTTAAGGAACCAGAGCTGGGTGAGTTCACGCTTATAGGGCACCAAGTTCTCAGGTTCTCTACACCAGCTAGCTGTCCAGAGGCTAGTGAGTGTAAATCCTGTGATACCCAGGGGAGTCTGACTTCACAGGTATTGCACCTACTCTGCGCACTACAGGGACTTTGCTCTGGGCCCAGATTGGACATGCACCTCCGCAGGTACGAGCGTCAGGAACCAGGAGCTGGAGAGTGCCTCAACACGGAAGAACACTTGTTGCTTTTGCAGAAGATCCAAGATTGGTTCCCAGCACCCATGCTCACAAGCACCTATAACTCTACTCCAGGTGTCTACTCTGACACCTTCTTCTGGCTTCCGTGGGCACTTGCACTCATATAGAGACATATAAAAATATAATATAACAACAATAATAAAATAAAAAACAATAAAAACTTTAAATAAAATAAAAAATACAGAATACACACGCACGCACGCACGCAACCCTTTTAAGTAAAAAAGAAACCAAGAGCCTGAGGTGGACAGCCTGCCTACCACTGACCCAGGGTAACTTCTTACAGGGTGATATTTCCTGGGCTTCTCGTATCTCCACTGTGTTTGTGGGAAGCCTGGTTTCCCCATCTGGACTACATGATGCTTCTGCACCACACTGGGTAGAAGCCAAGTCAGACAGAGTTACCTGTGCCAAGTTCTGCTAGTTTTGACTGTCACATTCAGGGACCAACCTGGCCAACCTTAGATGAACCCTGTGCAGTCCCATAGGGTGAGACAGGGTCGGCCTCCAGCAAGACACCTGCTGACCTATGGACGGGTCCAGAACTGACCCTGCTGCCCCCTACTGGCCTTGTGGTTACCAGCAGTCCCTTCTTCTCTGACCTAGCCTGCTCAGAGGAATCATCCCTGAACCAAACGGAAAGAGCCATCCATAGCTGCTTGTCCTGTAGGAGATGCAGGCTCTCTGACCCTCACTGTGCCCTTGGGGCAGTTGTTATGTGCATAAGTAGATAGAGGCCCAGAAGTTTCTGTATGAGGAAAAGACTCCACAGGCAAATGACCTGCTGGACCTGTAGTCTTTGGTCACACTGGGAAGGGATGTGCAGACAGGTAGTGCTTCTGTAAGCTGCCATCTGGAGACATGCCACATAGGGTGGCCCAGGTGACTGGTCTCCTAGCCATACTGTTTGAGAGGCGAGCTCTAGTCCGTCTCTTTGCCCTGTGGAGAAGGTGAGAAGCTATCACTGTCCCTGAAGCAGGGACCCTGTATAGCCCTAACACTGGCTAGTCCCTCCACAGCTTCCTCTTCGGCTGGCCACTGCCTCTCACTTTCCTCCACCTGGCTTACACACCTGCCCCTGCCTGGGGTGTGTCACAGCCCACAATATGTCGCCTCTCTTCTGTCCAGAGGTCCCTCTCCAGCAGCTTCTCTCCTTACCTCTTAGCATGGCCAGCGCTGCCCACCAGCTCCACTAGTCTGTGGGGCTGCCTGGAACAGCAATGGGAACAAACATCTTCAGCTCGTGTTTCATTTCAAGAAAATACAAACAGGCAGGGGATGGAGCACAGAGATCCTGCAACTGTGGAGCAGGGGTGAGGCCTTGGGTTCACTCTCCAGGTCCAAGAAAACCCAAAACTTGACAAATCTTTTAAAGGTAAGTGTACCCATTCAGTACTGGATAAGACAGTGCTGGTGACACGCTCATCATCCCAGCTACTTGAGTGTGTGTGGGCGTGTGTGTGTGGGGGGGGGGGCGTGTTGAGTAGGAGGAGAGAAATATCCAAGGTCTGCTTCAAAAATTTACTGAGAGACTGTCTCAAGATGAAAACTAAAAAGAGGGAAGGGGTGTGGCTCAGTGGTAGCGTGCTTGCCTTGAGGTTCAATTTCCAGTACTGAAAAAGGGGGAGGGGGAGGGTAAACTTACATTAAAATGTATTCCCAGCCAGGCAGTGGTGAAGCGTGCCTTTAATGTTAGCAGATGGGAGGTAGAGATAGGCAGATCTCTGTGAGTTCGAGACCAGCCTGGTCTATAATGTGAGTTCCAGGACAGCCAGAACTGCAACACAGAGAAACCCTGTCTCAAAAAACCAGAGAGAGAGAGAGAAAGAGAGAGAGAGAGAGAGAGAGAGAGAGAGATAGAGAGAGAGAGAGAGAGAGAGAGAGAAACTGTGTTCCCACCCTCCACTGTCGGTCTGTTCCCTTTTCTCTGTCAGAGCTCACTCACAGAGGCTGCTGGGATGCCCTCTAGTAAAAGCCAGAGACAGCTCACAGGCCCCCTCGGCAGTTAGTGCCCACAGTGGTCAAGGCCAGGCCCTCCTGGACACTTCTATACCAAATAAGGATCTTAGCCTGGCCTCTGCTTTGCCCTGAACATGTGGCTAGTATGTTCCTCCCCCAACCTAAGAGTCTCCCTCCAGCAACAGCAGATGCAAAGGCCAAGACTGTGGCTTGATCAAGATAGTGGGCTTTGGAGGTAGGAAGAATGGGTCCCTCCGGGGAGCTGCCTGGGAGGTAAGATGAGACACAGCAGGAGCCAGCAGAAGCTCAGGGGGCACAGATGGCCGGCTCCCTGGTTAAGAGCCCAAGAGGCAGTGTACAGGTAGGGGATGGGAGAAGGAAGAAGCCCGTGTTCATATCACATGTACTCTCATGTGTATACATGTGTGTACACATGTGGGGGCTGCGAATGTTACCAACGCAAGCCTGAACCCTGCACCTTGGCCTGCCGTCCTTCACAGGGTACCAGACTGAGTCTTGACATCCTTGCTACCTGTCCCTGTGAGTGTCAACTTAAATACCGAGTCCAGAGAACTTTGTACCAGGATGCTGGGGAAGAAAGCCATTTGTCACCTAGCACTTGGGTGATGTGAGCACCATGGTCCTCAGGACCTGGGCTACTTTTGTGATGATGGATGATTGACAAACACTTTCTTCCCCACCTACCAGGTTCTGTGAGGTGCTGTGGCCTCCCTCCCTCCCTCCCTCCTCCTCCTCTCTCTCTCTCTCTCTGTCTCTCTCTGTCTCTCTCTCTCTCTCACACACACACACACACACAGAGTCAAGACCAGCACAGTCTACATCTCAGGCCCTGCTCTTCTGTCTTAGGTCCTTTAGGCTGTCTGCCCCCACCAGGGTGGTCATGATTAACTGTCCTGTGGGCCTGGGGTGCATATTGACAGCTCCGCCTGGCTGGAGGGTGACAGAAGCCAGACCTTGGCCATGAGAGATGCCCAGATGCTTTCAGACAGTGCCCTATGGGGCTGAATTTCTGCCAACATGTCCTGATGGCATAGCTTCTCTGTCTCTCTGCCTGATGTCCTTCCAGATGTCCCAGAGTGACCAGCAGGACAGGAAGACCTCTTGGGAAAGAGCATGGAGGGGGAGGAAGGGGAAGGAGGGGGAAGGACACGTGGGAGGAGAAGGCCTCTGCTGACTTCCTGGGGCAGGCAACATGAAAGAACCCGTTGTCCAGGAGGGAGAAGGCCGAGGTGGCCTGGCTGCCACCCAGTGGAGCAGGCCATGCTGGTACTTCCACCAGGGTGGTCTCTGGGCAGTGGCAGGACCTGCCCAAACAGTGGCAAGAGGGTTAGGCAAGGTGTCTCAGGCTTTGAGGAGGCCAAACACAGCAGTAGGTGAGCCCCAGGAGGGTCGCAGAGCCCCAGGAGCACACTGAATCTGGTCTCTGTTTGGTCCATAGAAGGACTTGCCCATGAACTCAGCCTGCACAGAGGTAGACTGGAGAAGATGGGGCTCTGCTGGGGGGAGGAGGTGCAGAGATATGATAAGAACCTCATCCCTCAAATGGTAGTATCCCTTTACCACTGAGGAGCCCAGCCTTGCCTCTGCCCTCCTGTGAGAGTCCTCTGGGCATGAACAGCTGAGGTGCTGACCTGCAGTTTCTGTGGGATCTGGTGGACATCACTCCTCTGCCTCAGGGAGACCACTGCTCCACAGATTCATGGGCCCTATGGTCTCAGACCTGCTTCCTTCTTTGTCCTGGGCACTTTGGGCACATGCCCAGAGTCTTATGTAGGAAATGCCTTGGCCTAGATAGCCCTGGACAGTGAGAAGACAGGAAGGCCTGGCTATGCTTGTTCAGATGGCCATACAAGATTTCCGGGGATATATCAGCCCCACTTCGTGTCCTCAGGATCTAGAAGGAGAGAGCCTCAGATGTCACCAAGCAAACATAAGTCGATGAAGTTAGGTAGACCCCAAATCCAATGACTGCTGTTCTCTGGCCCCCTGGGCCCTTGGCCAGCACTCAAAGCTGGGGACAGCATGAAGCACAGTGGAGACTGAATGAAGACAAAGCCAGCCCCACTGAGCCCGGCACTGAGGCTCTGGCTGGGTCTAACTATATTTTCTAGGTGGTCAAAAGTTCCCCTGGGCTCTTGCACTAGAAACCCCCCACACTGAACAGATGAAACCCCTCAACCAGCAGAGTCCAGATGTCCTTGTGAGAGAAAGAGCAAGAAAGAGCCGAGCAGCAGAGGAGAGTGAGGGTCTGGGGGACACAGGAGGCCCAGCGCTGGGGTGGGGATGGCGACGACATGGCAGGTGGACAGTACAACCCAGCACTCCCTCAGGACGTGGTGGCTGCTTGACCCCCGATGGACAGTTCTAGTCTACAACCTCCGAATGGCCACTGGCTGCTATTGCCATCTCCAGCCAGTCAGGCCCGCGGCAGTGATGTCACCGCTCCAGGGGAGCCTGTCCAGGGTCCTCTAGGATGGTGGTGGGACGGCGAGGCATAGGGCCTGGGGAGCAGCTGCGGGGCAGCTGGCTGGAAGCCAGGCTTGCAGGGCTTTAGAGCCGGGCCAGCAGGGACAGTGGGGTGGGTCAGGGGTGAGCCTTCGCTAAGTGGCTTATGCAGCTTGGAGGCCGACTGACAGACGGCTGGATTAACAAAGACGCGCTCTGTTCCCAGGCAGGTCATGTGGAAAGCTCGGCCATGACCCCTGTCAGTTCTCCTTTTTTATTTTTTTGTAAGAAGAGATGCTTGTTCCTGAGCCTGGGGTGGGTGAGGGAGGGCTGCTGCTACTTAGCCAGCTCTAGTCACATCAGCTGCCGGGCACAATGGACAGTCCTTGGGTGTGTCACCCACCCCAGGAGTCCCCCACCCCAGCTGCCAGCCGACGGTCCACTGCCTATCACAGGGCTGCCTGTCAGTTGGCTGTACAACAAATGCCCCCGAGAGCCAGCTTGGAGGCGGAAGTGAACAACAGAACATTCATCTTCAATAGTGTCTGCTGAGGGCTGCAGGAAGAACAGGCCTTGATGGCAGAAATGCCGCTTCCGGGCAGTTCACAGCAGCCAATGGGTGCCACAGACCTGACCGCCTGCCTGCAGTGGTGTTATTTTGGCAATGCTGGGTTAATGTGCCCTTAAATTTATTCCATCCCCCTTCATTTCTACTTTGTTTTTGAGACCGGTTCTCATGTAGGCTAGGTAGCCTTGGATTTGCTGTGTAGCTGAGGAGGACCTTGGATTTCTGGTCCTCCTGCCTCTACCTCCTCGGTGCTGGGATTACAGGCCTGCTCCACCATGTTCAGCTAGTGGGGTGCTGGGTATCAAACCAAGATCTTTGTGCATGCCAGGTGAGCCCTCTACCTACTGACCTACATCCACAGCCTCCTTTCTACATTTATAATATAGCTAGTTAAAGGCTGGTGTGGAGCATGTGCCCAGCATGTTCAAGGCTCCTGGGCTGCAGTCTCAGCACTAAAATTGAAGAACAAATAGATGAATGAATGAATGAATGAATGGAGCTATGTGTTGACTTGAATTTGCCCACCTGGCCAATATACATCCCAGAGCCTCACCAATCCTAGGCAGCCAGGACCAGGGGCTGGTCACAAATGTAGTCTCCTGGCTTGTAGTCAAATGCTAATCCCAGGTCAGCTTTGGAGTCACATGAAACTATACTCGTGACAGAACCGGGAGTGTGCATGTACTGCACCACCACAGGCGATAGTTGCCTACTTCACCCAGAGGCTAGCACTTCCCCGTGCAGGCCTAGGTGGGAGCCTCCTCTGTGAGTCATGGTAGCAGCAATGTATGAGCTGAGGAGCTGACATTGACCTGGTGACCCCAGAATGGCTTCTGATCTAAATCTTCTGCTTTAGACTGAATGGAAGTAGACAGAACTCAAGGCCATGAACAGCCTTGCACAGGCAGAGTGCCAATGAAAACACATAGTCATTTTTTTTAAAATTACATTTGTTTACTTGTTTATTCATTCATCCACCTACTTGGGTAGTATGTACACGTACCACTGTGTACCTGTGAAGGTCATGGGACAACTCAGAGTCAGGCCTCACTCCACCCGGGTCCTGGAGACTAAGCTCAGCTCCCCAGTCTCAGCAGGAAGCACTCCTGTCCAACTAAGCTAGCTTTCTAGCCCTGTAGTTGTTTTTGTTGCTGTTGTGGAGGGATTTTTGCCTTGTGCTGCAGACTGAACCTAGGGCCTCACTTGTAAGATATGCACATTACCCCTGAGCTACATTTCTAGCTCCTTTTAAATCTATTTATTATTATTATTGACAGTCTCAATAAACTGTCCAAGATGTCCATGCAGGCCTTGAACTCGCGATCCCTTTGACTCTGCCTCCAAAGTAACTCTAGCATAGCCTGTGCCAACAGGCTCAGTAAAATAGGTATTCTTTTTGGATGTTCATGAGTAGTTGGGGGGGCTTCCTCTGAAAGGGTATTTTTGGGGTCAATCTCCATATTGGTTACTATTGACAGTCACTTGACAGTATCAAAATCACCTAGGAGACAAGTCTCTGAGCATGTTTGTGAGGAAGTTTCTAGATTAAGTTTACTGAGGAGGAAAGACTCATTGTGAATGAGGGGAAGAGAGCACCATGCCATGGGCTGGGGTCCCAGGCTGGATACAAAGGAGAAGGTGAGCTGAGCACTAGGGTTCATCTCTCTCTACTTTCTGCCTGTCATGTGACCAGCTGCCTCATGTTCCTGCCACCATGCCCTCCCCACCACGATGGGCTGTAGCCTCAAACTGAGAGATAGAATAAACCCCTTCCTTCACCACTTTGTCTATGTTAGATATTTTGTCAAGGCAAAGAGAAAAATAACTACTCAGTCTGGATTTGATTTTTTTGGCTGGATCCCACCACATGGGCCATGAGGGTGGTGGTGATCAACTCTTAATAAATGGTTAAGAGCTTCTCCTTAGCAGCAGGCAGGAAGAGGGTACCCACAATTCCTGGGAGGCCTCCTGACCTCATGGGTGATCCCAGACAGTTCAAAATCCAGGCACCTCAGAAAGCAACAAGCTGCGGCTGCATACCACCATGCCACCACCTCCTCCCACACACACCCCAGAACTCTCGCCTGGAAGGTGCCAGCTACTTCTGATGCCTCAGTTTCCTAAATTGTAAAATGGGAGTGACTTGATTGTGCACACAGGATATGAAGGTCCAAGGAATGGGTCCAGGAGTTATCACTGGTCCATAGCAGGGTCTCGGCAAGTAACGGCCACTTCACACCTGGTGCCTATGTAGCTGGACAACTGACACCACAGGGTCAGTGCAGAAGAGGACACTCCTGCGCCCTCTGGTGGCAGGGAGGGCTTTGTGCAGGAGATTGGAAGGAGCAGGCACCTCCACTGACCACCGGAGGGCAGCCACACCCAGCCGGTAGAACAGATGGGTGTGACCTAGCATAGAAACCCAAAGATGGACCCACTCCCCGACCTATATGATGGAAACTGGAGCTGGAGATGCAGATGGCCCAACAGAGTGACAGTCAAGAGCAAGGTCACAGGCCATGGGGCAGACCCCTGGTTACTTGGCTACCTGTCCCAATTGCTGGACACCCAGTCAGGCCTGGGTCTAGACAGCTGGTAGGCACTATATCCCTCCGACACACCACACAGCATCTCTTACCATATAGAATAAGTGGAAGCTGCCACTATTGCCAATATTCCCTGAATCACTGGCCAGCTGGGACACAGTGGGAGCCCTGGGACCTAGGAGACACAGTGCCAGGGCTCTAGGCTAGATCCACTTCCTAGATCACAATGTCAGCAGAATATGCCTTTTTTTCCCCTCCAAGGTGCATGTGCATATGCGTATGCATATACACAGATGGAGGCCAGAGGTCAATACCCAGGAACCATCCTCAGGAGCCATCCACCTTATGTTTTGAGACAAGGTCCCTCTTGGTGGCTTGGAACTTGCTAAGTAGACTAGCCTGGGTGACCTTCAGGCCCCAGGAATCCACCTGTCTACCCCACTACTTCTGGGATTATATGTACAAGCATTGTAGCCACAGGGTCTCACTCTGTAGCCCACGCTGACTTCAAACTCATGATCCTCCTGCGGCAGCCTCCCATACTATAGGCCTGCATCACTATATGCCTGGCTGAAAAATATAAACATTTTCACTGCATGAACCGCAGCTGACATGGGGCTACTTGTTAAGGCAGCTAACACTGCCTGTCTGCCTAGTATAATAAGCAAAGAACTGACCCCGGGGAGCTCACACACTCTTGGGTTAACAGGAGTCCCCATCTCTACTCTGTATCCTTTGCCAGGGGTGCCTATGAAAAACACAGATTCCTGGGCCCCTCCCTAGCCATTCCAGCAGGACTCCTTAGCCATACAGCCTTATGGCCACATGACTCAGCCCTGGAGATACACAGATGCCCTAAAAGCTTCTGGCCTCAGTAAATCCCCACAGACAGATCAGTGAGGGGCCTCGCCTAGGCAATGACGACCCATTGAATTCTGATAAGGTCGCCCCTGAACAGGTGGGATAAATCTTGGCTGGTCTCTGTCAGAACGTGGCTGAGTCATCCCAGATTAAATTAATAATGATTAATTGGGGCTTCTGAAAGCTGAACTCTGGGGAGAAGATTAGAGCGTGCGTGCAAGCAGTCTCCTCCTCCCCTTTTAACTCTCTCTCTCTTCTCCTCCTCTTTTATCTATTCTTTTCTTTCCCAGCGGCCCCCCCCCAAACACATGACATTCAGATAAAAAACCGGAAGACTACAATCTGAGCTGTGGGGTGGCAGCTCTGTCAGGGGCTGAGCATTCACATGAGCAGGCAGCCACCCCAGAACATTCTAGAGGGCTTTTCCTCTAGAGAACTGGCCTGAGCCCCCCAGCTGGTCACAAAGCATGAGGTCTGTACAGCGTCCTGGTAGGCTTGGCCTCACAGACTAGGTGGGAAGGCATGGTCTTGTGTTCCAAGTCTTAGGTTCATGCATCAGGGCCGGAAAGCCAGGGTCTGGGTCACGGGCTAGAAGGTTTGATCACATTCCAAGGTCCTGACCTAGTAAAGGGGCTCTGGAGAGACATCCAGCTGCCTGGGTAGGTCGCCACACAACTCAAAGTGACAGAGATGTAGAGGGGGATGTCAGTCAGACACCACTGTCCCCATAGGAATAAACAGGATAGTGGAGAATATGGATTTGCCCCAATACCCCCCTTTAGAGGGCTCTCTCCATGTCTCTCTCTAAGACAGTCATCTACGCCATCAGTACCTTTTCATCTGGGTGCATGCTCCCATTGGGGACAAGACTGTATCTGTGGATGTCAGGACCCTATGCTTTCCAGGAGCTGTGGATGTCCCAGAGCCTGGCCTCCAGGGACTGCCCATTCTGAGGGATTTTTCATCTGCCCCCAGGAATCTGCTGAAGCCCTCTGGGCAGAGCAAAGGCTGTGTTAGCCAGCTGCCTGGGTTATTGAGCAAACACTCCCTGTGGAGGGTACCACTTTGCTGGACTCAAAGGGCTCATAAAACAAAACTTGGGCTAGACCTGGGAGGTTTAACCACGAACATTCCTGTAGCAGGCTTGGCAGCTGCTCCATAGCCTAATACCATGAGGAGAGGAGAAGGCACCTAGCCAGGCCCTGGGGCACCAGGAAGGGTCTGGGCCACCTCAGAGCTCCTAGCTAGAACCATGATGGGAGGGAGTCAGCACCTTGGCCAGGCTGTTTCCATCCCACGTTCAAGGCACAGGCTTAAAGACGTGTTACAGCTGGCTTCCCGCTGTGTCTCCCTCCCCTTGATCTTGCCACATCCCAAATTCTGGGAGGCCTTGCCCAAGTGCCTGGGAGAAGCCCAGCTTGGCCACACACTATGAGGGGGCCATAGCCAAGATGCTTATCTGTGTAAAATCCCAGACATGTCACACACAGCATGGTGGGGGCTGGTGTCGATGCAAGAGATGAGGTGAGAATGCTTGGTCTAGAGCCCAGCTCAGAAAACGAAACTTGTGAGATGGCAAGCCAGATGTGTCTGTATCACTCGGCCATAAAAAATGTGAAACACTGACCTTACACAACATGGATGAACCCAGAACACATGGTGCTGTAGGAAAGAAATCAGACATAAAAGGTCAGAGGTGTGTGATTCTGTTGATAGGAAATGTCCAGAAGAGGCCGAAAGTCAAGGGATGAAGCAAACTAGGTGAGGGTGGCACAGGCTTTTAACTCCAGCACCTGAGAGGCTCAAGATGAGAACCCGAATCCAAAAAATAGGAACCCTTCTAGGGCTGTATAGCAATACGGGCTGGGCTCAGCGCATCGAGTGCTCACCTAGTGTGTATGAAGCCCTGGGCTCCATCCCCAGCACTGAGGTAGATTGGTACACACCTGTCATCCCACCACTCAGGAGGCAGAGGCAAGAGGTTAAGGAGCTCAGGGTCATCCTTAACTACATGATGAGCTTGGGGCCAGCCTGGACTACATGAGATACTGTTTTTGTTTTTGCTTTTTTTTTTTTTAAAGATCTATTTATTATGCATACAGTATACAGAAGAGAGTACCAGATGTCATCACAGATGGTTGTGAGCCACCATGTGGTTGCTGGGAATTGAATTCAGGACATCTAGAAGAATAGTCAGTGCTCTTAACCTCTGAGCCATCTCTTTAGCCCCAAGATACTGTTTTTAAAAATAAACAATTGTTTTAAAAAGAAAGTAAATGTGGTGATTTGAATGAAAATGGTCGGGCTGGAGAGATGGCTCAGAGGTTAGGAGCACTGATTGTTCTTCCAGAGTACCTGAGTTCAATTCCCAGCAACCACATGGTGACTCACAACCATCTATGATGATATTTGGTACCCTCTTCTGTATACTGTATACATAATAAATAAATCTTAAAAAAAAAAATGGTCCCCATAAGCTCATGAGGGAGTGGCATTATTAGGAGATGTGGCCTTTGTTGGAGTGGGTGTGGCCTTATTGGAATAGGTGTGGCTTGTTGGAGGAAGTGTGTCACTGGGGGTGGGGCTTTGAGGGTTCAAATGCTCAAACCAGGCCCAGTGTCTCTCTCTCTCTTCTTGTTGCCTGAAAATGACCCATATGTAAAGCTCTGAGCTACCTGGCCAGCACCATGTCTGCCTACTTGCACCATGCTGCCCCACCAAGATGATAATGGACCGAACCTCTGAGACATAATCCAGCGTCCAATTAAATGTTTTCTTGTATAAAAGTTGCTGTAGTCATGGTGTTTCTTCATAGCAAAAGGACACTGACTAAGAGAGCAAGTTTGTTTAACAGGTGTGGCAGGGAACAGGGTGATGCTAAAAGGGGACAGGGTTGATGCTTGAGAGCTAGGCAGAGGTGTGGCTTGCCCTCAGAAAATGTATTTCAGCTTCCATGATGCACAGGGCCAAAAGGGTACATCTCACGTTATATATCTTCACACACTAAGCAAACATAAATTTAAGCAGACTGTTTAAACTTTAACTTCTGCAGGGAAGAATGGACCATGCCACATTACAGGCTCCATTTGAAACCTAAAATCAAAGGCAATTTGTAGGTGCCCAGAGCTAGGCCCCCACTGGTTGGCACTCACCTGGGAAGGCAGAGGGCGGTATGCAGCCAGCTTTTGGTGAAGCATGAGGACAGATAGGAAGGCCGCCCAGGACAAGCTTCACCCAAGCCTTGGGCTGCCTCCCCCCACCCCATGTTTGGAGTGTGATAAGATGAAGAAGAGGAAAACATAGACAGCTACAGTGCACTCCAAGAACACAGAGTCCCAGGCCTGGTCAGACCTGTAATTGTAATGTAATTTTGTGACATGCTGACTTGGGTTTTTTTTTTTTTTTTTTTTTTTTTTTTTTTTTTTTTTTTTTTTTTTTTTTTTTTTTTTTTTTTTTTTTTTTTTTTT
>PVIH01002756.1:0-39646 GCA_004025045.1 Sigmodon hispidus | reverse complement strand
TTGGGTTTTGTTTTTAAAGACAGGGTTTCTCTGTGTAACAGCCCCGGCTGTCCTGAAACTAGCTTTGTAGACTAGGCTAACCCCAAACTCATAGAGATCCACCTGCCTCTGCCTCCCTAGCGCCAAGATTAAAGGTGTGGGCCACCACTGCCTGACTAGTTAGGGTTTCTATTATTATGATAAACATCATGATCAAAGGTAGCATCTGGAGGAAGGGTTTATTTGCTTACAGGTCCAGGTAAGAGTCTCTCAGTGAGTGAATTCAGGGCAAGAACTCAAACAAGGTGAGAACCTGGAGGCAGGAGCTGATGTAGATGCCATGGGGGGAGGCTGCTTACTGGCTTGCTCCTCATGGGTTGCTCAGCCTGCTTTCTTATAGAACCCAGGACTATGAGCCCAGGGGTGGCAAGGCCCACAATGGATGAGGCCATCCCACATCAGCCAGTATTTAATAAAATGCCCTATAGGCATGCCAGCAGCCTTGGATTATGGAGACATCTTCTCAATTGAGGTTCCCTTCTCTCAGATGACTACGGCTTGTGTCAGGTTGACATGAAAACCAGCCAGTCCACGCACATCATGTTCCACTAGACCTGTGGCTCAGCAGCCCTGAGAAGTAGATGAAGGAAGGTCAGCTTAGCCCCTCCCTGGTTCATCACCCTCCTGTTCTGACAACCTACACTGGCAGGGGAAGACAACGTCAACAGGAGCCCTGCCTGTGTCTACAACACAGAGTGCCAGGCAGCATTGGTAGCTGTGACACCAAGAACAGACAGCAACATTTAGATAAATGCTTCAGAGAACTGCAGATGCCCCATCCCACTCCACTCACCCCACCCCTTCCCATCCCATCCCTCAGCACAATCCTCCCTGTCCCCAGGGTCTCCTGCCCCTCCAAAGGTCACTATGCAGGGCATGGTGTCCTCTGGCCCTGAGTGTCCAGGATTTGTCTGTAGACACTCCTGTATCTTCAGTGCCCCCTAGAGGGCATGCTGGAAACTACAGGTTCACCTCCCTCCAGCAGGCATGGTGGGATCCCCATCACCATGCTGTGCTGGCCAGGGGCCTCCTGAGTCCCCCTGGCCTCATGACAGTCACAATCCATGTCTGGGAGGCAGTAGTGAGATGAGGGAATCCAGGCATGGGCAGGTAGCATGAGCATCAGGTGTGTGAATACCATTAGACATCTGGGGACAGGGGTACCCGCTGTCCTCCAATTGTGAGGACCCCCCCCACCCGAGTCAAACCTTGGTGCTTTCCCCAACTGTCAGGTGGGGAAATGACTGTCCCTTCTTGCCAGGGTCTCTGTAAGTACCAAAGGGTTAGACAGAAGCTAAAGCAAAATGTGATCTCTGGGCAGGCACGGGGATATTCGAAGAGACCCTGTGCCTCCCTTTCCAGCTATCAGCCTATCCGACACAATGGATCCTAAGGAATTGGGATTTCTCGGGAGTCTCACACTGGAAGAAAGAAAGGGTTGATGTTTGGTGCCTGCCAGAGAGGGTGGTTGTCACTCAGGAAGTGTTCTTACACAGTTCTGACACTTGCTGACCACATTGCAGGAGCCATATCTTCAATAGTCAGCAATGGGTGGGGCCATCGCCTCACTGATTGGCTTCACCACTTAAAGTAAACCTAAGCCGAATGTCAAGCCCCTAAAATGGACTTAGGGGGGTGTTGTGAGGTGTCACTGGCCTCTTCCTAACGTGGCCTCATTGGATAAATCTTTCTGTTTTTCACTATCGCACATCTCTTAAATTGATGTTTCAGTAGCCACACCTGGCTTGTTTGGGCTGCTAGAGCCCAGGCTCTGACCTTAGCAACTCCAGTGACAGAGCAGCCTTCCTGAACACTGCACTGAGGATGGTGTGGGGAGCATGGGCACACAGGGGTGAGGAATGCACACGAATGGCTATATTCTTTACCTGTTCTCAGAAAACACTCCCAGAGCCCAGCCAGGATCTAGGCATTGTGTGTCTGACTGCAATGAAGCCAGTGGGTAGAGGAACAGCCCGAACGGATGGGGCACTGATTCCCGTACTTAGAAATGGCTCAATCGGCATAACACAGACACTTCCACCCCAGACTCTCTTCCCAGCTGGCACTGCTTCTCTGAGGCCCGGCTGGGTCAGAAGGGGCTCAGGAAGTCTTGGTGCCTGTGTCAGGGCTGATATTCAGGAAGGGTTAAGAGGCATGGGGGCTTGCTCTCTCCCCTACACAGGCACTGAGGATTCCCAGTAGACACAGGCCTGCAGGTCCCTTACCTTGGCTTCCAGCCCCCATCCCTATGACGGAGGCATGAGAGCCACCAGCCCTCAGCACTCAGGTTAGAGCAGCAGGGCTAGAGTGAGGAGGTGGTGCTGGGCTCTAGAGTCAGACAGAGGTAATGGGTACACACAAGGTGATATCTGATGAGCCCCGAGCTGCACGTGGGACGTAGACAGTTCCACTTTGTGAATTTCACTTCAGCTAGCAACAAAGACCAATGCTGTCCACTCCACCCCAGACATGCACCTTGGGAGTACTGAACCTGTATGCAAGAGTCTGGTCACTCTGAGATCCCATAACGTTAAAAAAAAAGCACACACAAATATGAGACACAGAGAGAGAGAGAGAGAGAGAGAGAGAGAGAGAGAGAGAGAGAGAGAGAGCGCTTGCTCCTGAAGACATGGAGGGAGTTGCAAACTCCAGAAGCGAAGGTTGGAGGGAGGGTCTGAGCCATGAATGTCCGGTAGCAACAGACAGGAGTGAGGAACGAGCCTGTGCCATAGGCATGTCACCTAGCTACTCAGGAGGCTGAGGCAGGAGGATTATAAGTTTGGGGCCTACTAGGCTTATAGAGTAAATTCAAGGGCAGCCTGGGCAACTTAATGAAACTCTGTAAAAAAAAAAAATGGGCCAGGGACAGAGTTCAGAGGCAGAGGGATTGCTGAAAATACACAATTTGATCAATTCCCAGAACCATAAAATATTAAAAAAGACAGAAGAGGAAAGGAGAGGCAAGCAGCTTGTCTGGGGAGCCCCAGGAGCCTTCCAACAGGCTGGGGGGGGCACAACTTCTTGGGAGGACAGGCCTGGAATGTCTGTGACTGTGAGCCTGGGTGACCTGTCGCTGCAGCCAGTGCCAAGGTGAAGAGAACAGTCCAGATGGGACTCAGGTTGAGGAGAGGCTCCTGGTTACATGAGCACACACATTTGTGACAGCACATCAATTCTGCTAACCACAAAGCCGAGAAGAAAGCTGTTTAATCCACGCATGCTATCCATTATGACAGACATGTTCTCCACCTTCATTCATGATCCACAGATAAGAAATTGAGGACAGAGAGGTTAAGGACTTGCCCACAGCTGCACAGCAAGGAGTAGAGTGTGGGCAGCGGCCCCTCCGAAGTGGAGGGCGGCGCTTCTGATCACCCTCATCAACCTCCTGCATTCTTCACTGGGCCCTTGATCAAAGGCTGAGTGGCTTTATTTCTGTGTAAGGTCTCACCCAGGCAATGCAAAACCAGCCCTAACTGAGCAGGTGGGAATACAGAAATTTTACAGATTGACCAAGGTCCTGTTTTTCTGGGGTTGGGGAGTCAGGGCAGAACCTGGTAAGGGCTCACCATGCCAGAGAGACCTGTAGGGTGGCTCTCCTCTCTGAAACCCCACCCTTCTGCCCTGACCTCCAGGGACCGCTGCTGGGTCAGCCAGGAGCACAGCTGAACTGGGAAATGGCTTCAGTGTGTAGCCAGCTCCCCACATTCCCTGCTGAAGCTCTTCCTTCAACACACACCCCAGGACAGAAAGCACAAGACAGGGAAGCAGGAAGAGGCCCAGGAGGGAGGAAAAGAATTCTTGAAAGACAAGAATCCAAAGATTAAGCTCACTTGCTTCAGGAAGGTAAAGAGATGTTGTCAAGCCAGAAGGCGTTCTTCTGAGGTGGCCTTCGGCCAGATCAGGGACTGCCAGGGGGAGGCCAGGGTCAGCCTGGCTCCCGACGACTTCGCTTCCCTACCTCAGAGCCAAGCCAAGCTCAGGCCTCCATGTGGGCAACTGACACACCCACTTTGCCTCAGTTTCCACATCTGTGCACAGGGTGATGCCAACGACAACTCCACCCCACCCTACAAGGCTGCTGTCAGGGTCCCAGTCTGTTACTATGGAAATCATGAGACCAGCAAGATGGCTCCGTGGGTAAAGGTGCTTGCTGCCAAGTCTGATGACCTGAATTCAAGTCCTGGGATCCACGTGGGTAGAACAGACGCCTGCAAGCCCTCCTGGGACTTCTACACACCACACATACACTACACAAACACACACTGTACACACATACTACAGACCATACAACACACACACACATACACTATACACACACACTGCACACCACACTACATAACACACAAACACACACACTACTCAACACTACATACACACCACACACACACTACACAAACACACACTATACACACCATGTACACTATATACCATACAAACACACACAATACACATCACAAACACATACTACATACCACATCACACACACCACACAAACATATACTATACACTACATACACAACACACTACACAACCACAAACCCCACACATACACACTACACATATACCTATACCACATATATACCACACACACATGCCACACCACATATACATACTACACACACACAAACAGCACATATGTATATACCACACAGCACATACACACCACAAACACACACACCACAAACACACACTATCCACACACACATACACACCACACACACATACACACCACACACACATACACACCACACACACATACACACCACACACACATACACTCCACAAAGAAGAGGAACTGCTGCACAACCCCACCTCAGCTCTGGGCAGCTGAGGAGCCTGTACTTTCTGGTCTTTCCACAGGGCTCCCAACTGTGTGAGCTGGTGATGCTGATGGACAAGGAAGGTGATGCAGTGTAAGAAAACAGGAAGTAGCCAGGCGGTGGTGACACACAGCACTTGGGAGTCAGAGGCAGGTAGGTCTAAGTTCAAGGCCAGGAACTGTTCTACAGAGAAACCTTGTCTGGGGCGGGAAGGGGGGTGGGGGGGAAAGAAAGAACAAGAAAACAGGAAGTAACCCAGAAACTTCAGAATGGTGTGTGCAAAGCCATATTCCATCTCCTTTGCATCTGTCTCAGCCCCATAAAGGCTTTGTGCACGGTCGGCTGTTCTCATGGGCTCCTGCAGAAGAGGCATGAAGAGCTTGCCCTACCCAGGATGCATGGCCCACTGTGCAGTGCCCAGCCTGGATCTCAGGCAGCATCCTGTGTAGTGTGACATGTGCAGCTGCACAGACAGAGCAGCCCTGAAACAGTGAGCAGTGTCAAATGAGTGACAGAGGGCAATGGCACCCCTGTTCTCTGTGGGCCACGCACCTCAGTGGCAGGAGACACTCACTTATACAGCAGTTATAGACCGGGGACCAGAGGAAGGTGGTACTGAGGGCGGAGGAGGGACAATCACCCTGCTGGGTCCCGGAGCCCTCAGCCACACAAGGAAGGGACAGTCCAATGACATCCACGGAGGTCCATACTCCCTCCATTCTCCTTGGTCACACCAGGCCAAGCCACATGCTCTTGTGAAGGTCCAACACCCCTCAAAAGGAACAAGCCCTGGCCTGAAGTGTTCCTCGCCACACAGTCCCTGTGACTCCTCATTGCCCACAACACTTTCTACCCAGCAACAGAGAGCATCCTTCTCTTCAGCCTACCCGAGAGAGGATCTCTCCAACATTCCTCGCTAGGCCTTGGGTCTGTCCTTGTCTTATTCTTTCCTTCTGAGCCACATGCTTAAGCCTCTTCCCCTCCCTGAGTGATCCAGGCCCAATGGTCCAGAACAAAGCTAAAGCCTACCTTCCCCTGCTATTTGCCAGGCTTTAGGGGGTGCTAGTGAGGCCAGCAGGGCTACCTCCTGTACAGGGACATCTGCTCAGGGAACATCTCCTACATAGGAGACATCTCCTGCATAGGACAATGTCACTATGCTAGAACCAGAAGTCAGATTCTAGCCATCTGCTCTGACAATCATCAAGTTTCTAGAACATTCCTCAGTCCTTCTCATTCCCTCCTGCATGCTGTTATTCTGATCATGGCAGCATTTGTGTGAGCACCATTCAAGTGTTAGGTACTTCCAAAATAGCCCTGCACTGTTCCTATATCACAGACAAAGAAACTCAAGCTCCAGACTATCTCAGGCTTTGCCCGAGTGTCACAGAGACCTGGAGACAGGTCAGACCTGAGTCTCATCTTCTGGGTCCAATGCTGACAGGGTCCAGGTGGGCTCAGGTAACACACAGCCTCTAGCTCTTGCCAAGACCCTTGCATTGAGGCCCATGCTATGGTGTGCTGGTGCTGGCTAATACCTAAAGATGGTTGAAAAGGCATGCCTGATCCCATTGGCCTCTCACCCCATGCCATGCTCTGGCTTCTAGTTTCAGAAGGTGACATCAGGGCAGGGTTGGCCTCCTGTGCCCAGTCACACCAGCTTTCCTTCCTTTATGATCCTGTGCTGAGTGAGGCTGTGATAGTTAGGTTTGTAACAGAAGCTGCTGGTGGCCATGGCCGCTGCTGTGACCACTCAGACAGCTGGTATTTTGATGAGTGGACCTGAGACAGATATAACAGGGGCCAGCTAGACTCCTCTGGGAAGTGGGGCACTTGGCCCTGAGCTTGGGCATGTGCACATGTACAGTGCATGTGTACCCGTGCACAGACGGGCATACTCTATTGTGGCCTTGCCCTGCCGCTGGTCCTCTGCAGGCCTCACCCACACAGGCTCCTGGCAGCTGGCTCAGCCACCCCACAGGCCAGCTGGACTGTAGGGGCAGTATCCATTTCTCAGCTTCCAGGACCCCTACCTCACTCTAACACTCTGTCTCAGGGGACCTGAGTCATCCAAGAGCTGATTCCAAGGACATGCAGGCCAGTCCTTAAGGGGAGTAATGACTAACCCCCCAGTCCAGAGAGTGGGTGTGTGCAGACAGCACTGCCCAGCTCAGAGCCCTGCTTTCTTACATTCCAACTGTGTCACTTTGGGCTAGTCACCAGCCCCCTCTGGCCTAAGCCTCCCTTTCTGGATCCCCACTATAGGATGAGGATGGAGAGCTGACGGCAAGGTCCGCTAGAGAGCCGAGAGAAATGTGGGTTCTACACTCAGGAAGCACACACTTCTCCTTGCTTCCTGTCACACTAGAACACGCCACCCAAATGTCACCAACTCCTCCAGGTGGCCATCCCAGATGTCCCCCCCCCACTGTGTGGGTGATACCCTGACTTCCGCTCATCTCCTGAAATGAGGGCTCCCCAGGCTAGAAGGTACAGCGACTATCTCACCCCAACCTGAGCTGAACAGCCTTGGCCTGTAGCCAAATTCGTCTCCCTAACATCCAGAGGGAACATCGGTGAAGTGGGAAGCCTCAGTTGGGTCTTTGCTCACACACCCACCTGTTTGTCTGTCCATCCTGAGAATTCTACCCAGCTCTAAGTTCTGCTGGTACTTAGGCCTTGGTTACCTTCTGTTTCTCCCTTACAAGCACTTACTGAATGTCTGATGTATACAACCATTACCCTAGGCCAACCCAGGGCCCACAGGGCTCATGGGTCTCAGCAGGGGTCAGAAGAGCAGGCAAGGTCCTCAGGTGACACGGAACAGGGTTAGCACACACAGTAAGTGTGGTGGGCCCCAAGACAGGGACCTCAGATATGGACAATAAAGGACACAGGACTTACTTGGCAGGCCCAAGGAGGGGAATGAGTGATATTTGACAAAGGGCCCAGCAGGCATAATGGCCCTGGGGCAGTGATTGTCCAAAAAAACAGCAATACAAGCTGCTGAGAAAACAGGTAAGTGTGGGGAGGTGAGACCTGGGGGTGGGGCAGGCTGATCCTGAGTGGGCTGTGGTCACTATAAGGATCTGATTATCGTTTGTTTAGCTTCTAGAATTTACAGAAAGACCCACAGCGCCATACACAGGTAGTGCAGACTAGGCAGGCAGTAGAGATCCAGCAACTCAGGCCACCTGAGAGGCCAGGCCACTGAGTCCCACCAAGCGTGTCTTGCACAGTTTCCGAGAGCCAAATCAGACACAGCCATCTGCCTCAGACAGACCCCAGTGCCCAGTCTCCAGCTGGTCCCTCGTACGAGCCAGCTCTCTGTGTCGCCATGGAACACGCATCTGCTGCTGCCAGCTAATCCCCATCCCATGACGCAGAGCGGACAAAGTGAGGCCAGAGAAGCAGGCAGGCAGGGGACACTCTCAGAGTGGCTGCTGTGCCCTGGGAGATCATCTCTTCCTCACACGTGACAATACAAACTCACCTGGCTTACACTTCCCCTGTGACATCAGAACAGATGTTCAAACAGCCCAAATCCTTCATTAAAATAAAAAAACCCAAAGCAATGAAGCCCAAAGGTTGGGCCACGAAACTAATCAATAAATGGGCCACTGTGCCCAAGAAGAACTCACCAGCTGAGTTGCTGATAGCCATAGCTTCAAGTGTGATGTCCGGACTCATCACTAGGTTCTGGCTTCTAAGGCCAGCGCATCCCAGTGATCTTGGAAAAATATCTCTCATGAAAAGACTGCCTTTGGGGCTCATCTTCCAGCCACTAGGTCCCCAACTCAGTGAAATTGACCCCAGCTGTGAGTTTGGGGACACAGTGAGCCAGCTGAACCTGCAGACGTGGATGTCTTCCTTTTATTTCCCGGAGCCAATGATCATGTTACTTCAAATAAATGTTCCCATCTCCAGTGAGTCACTTGGCAGGGACACAGCAGGCTATTGCCAACGCATGGGCCAACTGTCCTGAGCCCATGAGGAGGAGAACAGAAAGGTCTCTCATATCTCTGATAACAGGCTGTGACTGACATTCACTCTGTCCAGTGGAGGCCACTGACCTCTCGGTCTGGTTAGAGCGGTTCACACATTTGCCTGGGATATATACTCAGGAGTGAGGAGCTGCAGAGGGAAGAGGGGTCATCAGAAGGCCGGCGGGACAGACAGACCCTCTCAGGTCTCTCACCCTGGACGCTCAGAAGCAGCTCACTAGTGACTCACATCGTCCTTGCTGTGGTGGTCATTCGGATATGTGCCAAGGCCCCATGTGGCTGGTCACAATCACTGTGGTGCTCTGAATAGAAATGTCCTCCAAAGACTCATGGGTTTGAATGCTTGGCCCATTGGGAGTGGTACTATTAGGAGGTGTGGCCTTGTCAGAGGAAGTGAGTCACTGCGGAGGCGGGCTTTGAGGGCTCCCATGTTCAAGCTAGGCCTAGTATGTCAGTTTCCTGTCGGCTGCAAATGGAGGTATAGGGTCGTGATGCTAATGGACTAAACCTCTGAACCGTAAGCCAGCCCCATTGAATATTTTCCATTATGAGTTGCTGTGATTAGGTGTCTCTTTGCAGCAATAGAAACCCTAACTAAGATATCCACCAAAGCAGAACCTAGTCCCCTTTGAACTTCACCCTAACCCTAACCCTACAGTAGGTGATGCAGTGTACTGAAGAGCCTCACATTGGGGACCCATCGCACCATCTGTTCTACATTAGTGACAGCCATCATGTGTTTGTGGCATCTTCCAGGTTTAAATTTTTTTTTTTTAATTTTATGTGAATTGGTGTTTTGCCTGCATGCATAACTGTGTAAGGGTGTCAGATCTTGGAATTACAGTTGTTAGCTGCCATGTGGATGCCGGGAATCGAACTCAGGTCTCCAGAACAGCCAGTGCTCTTAATCTCTGAGCCACCTCTCCAGCTCCATCTTCCAGGTTTAAAGTGATTGACTTCCCCTTGAAATTAACAAGCTTAAGGCATTCAGAAGGCTGAGACAGGAGGATAGTAAGTTTCACTCTGTGCTACATAGTAAGACCATGTCTTAGACACAAACTAACATCAGTGACAAACCATATACAAAACAGTAGTAATCAGCACTGAGAGACAATTCAGGATGACACTCTTGCCTCATAGCCATACCCACAGGCTTTAGGCATCAGGAGGACTCTGACCTGGAACTATCATTAAGGGCTGTTTGCAATTGTTTTCTATTTCTGAGCTTAAAATGTTTGTTTCAAAGCCTGGCCTGCCCTCACAGATTTACCCAGCAAGCAAAAGTTAGCCAAGTGCCTTTGCCTTGGCCCCCGCAGCAGAGATTCAGTCCCTGGCATGTGACAGTGAACAGTGGCAGCGGAGAGGGATAACCCTGCCAGCTTTGTGCCATCATCCAGGGCCACCATCTCCCCATACTCCCTGCCGCCACGGTGCAATCATGTCCCACTGTGAGCCATGATTCTCTCGTCACAGAGGCGGGCTGAGAATCCAGGCAGCAGCAGCAGCACTTCTTACCTCTCACACTAGTCCCATCAGAACAACCCTTAATTGGTAGCCAGAAAAAGCCTGCTTTTGCTGCAACAACAGAGGCCTGGAGCCTGGGGCATGCAGCTTGTAGAGCTCAGGTGTCCCTGCTAGCAGCTCACACCTGCCACCTGCCATGCAGATGTGAGCAGAGGCCATGCCACCCCGCGGGGAGACCTTGCTCCCTCATCGGCTCTGCCCTCCTGTCTCCCTGTCAGATCTCTCTGCCTGTCATGTTCTTTGTCCCAGCACTGTAGGAAGTGATTATACACCAAGAGACATCCTGTGGTGACGGCCAGGCGCATGCACTACCACTGTCTCTCAGTTCCCCAGGCCTCCACCTGAAGGGCTGTCACCTGAGCCAGAGGTCTGGAAGCTGCACAGCTGGCTGTCAGTGTGGTAGGGTGCCTCCCCCTTTCCTCACAGAGCAGAACTGAGATTCAAGGATGAGAAGATGGACCCAACAGGACCTGGGCAGAGAACAGAGGGAAATGAGAGGGGATTGGAGCCATTATGACTGTTCTGGTTTTTGTTTTCTTCTTTTTGAGACAGGGCTTCACTGTGTAGCCCAAGCTGGCCTGATCTCTCAGTTCTCTTGCCTCAGACTCCCAAGGACTGGGATCATAAGTGTATGCCGCCCACACTTGTCTGTGCCTGGATGTGAATGTAGTTGCACTATCCCTTAGCTGCGTGTCCTTAGGTGATGGCTGATGTCTCTGGGCCTCAGGTTCCTGGTCTCTGAGATGGGTTTATAAAATGGGCAGTATCTATTCTGCAGCTCTCTTTGCTCATTATTCAAGATGGCTGGAGTCAAAACACCAAGAACCTGATCTGGATGTGGCACCCAGGACTGTTGCTGTCAGTGCCTCCCTCAGTCCATGGCCTGAAGAGGCTGCACAGAGTGACCTTGACTGCAGGTCCCCAGAGGCCACCTTAACAAAGGTGACTGACAGCTTCCTGTAGAGCCCTCAGACACTGATTCTGATCATATTGGCCAGGTACCCTGAGCCCTTAGCCCAGACACACACACACACACACACACACACACACACACACACAGAGAGAGAGAGAGAGAGAGAGAGAGAGAGAGAGAGAGAGAGAGAGAGAGAGAGAAAGAAAGAGAACTGCAAAGCTAAGCCATTAGCTACTCCCTGAAGCCATGTCTGGTCTCTGCACTGGGTTAGGATAAGTGTAGAGGGTATGGGGTCAACACAGAGCATTGTGAAATGGGAAGGAATTGTTGTCCTGGAACCTGCACTATAATAGAGGGAAGACCTGGATAGCCTGGGCTGGGTCTTAAGGTATCATAGCAATTGCCTTGGGCTCTTGAGGACTCACTGTGAACCAAGGACCTGGACTGTGATGGGGGAAGGCCAGGCTGCTCTAGCTGGGTGTTGGAGGTATCATTACAGCTGCCTTGCAGGTCTGAACCATTGAGCAGACCATGGAGGGACCTAGGTGGCCAGGAGACTTAAGCACCAGGTGAGAGCATCACAAAGACAAGACTTTCCTAGGCAACCACAGGGTTATGCACAGACCTAGGGTACCTGATGATCATCTCTCAGGAAAGCCCAGCTTAAGGGACAGAGGGCCACTCCTGGGTTCAACCCACAGATTCACAAGAACTGTTGTTTAGGCCACTTGTTGTGGGGTTAATGAGATATTCAATGCTAGATAATTTCAGTGACCTAATACCATGGCTCTTAAACAGATTCATCTGTAAGGAGGGCAGAGCCATCATGTATGTGGGCTCAAGGAAACCTTGAAGCAGAAAACACGTAAGATGCTAGACAGAGAAACAAGCATGATGGAAGGCACAGATCTATGTTCACACCTACATGGAGGCTGAGAAAAGAGGATCACATGTTTAAGACTAGCCTGAGCTACAGTATGAATCTGACAACAGCCTAAACACTTAGTGAGACCCTGTTTCAAAATAAAAATAGAAAGGGAGTTGGGAACATGGCTTAGTGGTAGGGCTCTTGCCCAGCATGCACGAAGCTCTGGGTTCCATTCTCAGTATTGAGAAAAAGAATAGCATGATAGACAGAAAAGGGGATAAATCTATTTCATGAAAAATTACAGTGGAAAACTAAAACTTTGGGGGTACATGTGATCAAGGAGACAGTCATACATCCCTCTACCTCCAGGGTCCCAAAGCAATCATCCATGGGAACCTCTGCTACCTGTCATCACTGACACCAGGAATCTAAGACTTCTGTGTCCCTAGAACAAACAAAAACCCCAGGCCAGGACTTGGGGGTAACTTTCATAAGCCTGCAGGAGATAGATTTTGACATCAGCCAACCCAGCAGGAGGCTGAAGAAGCAGTGAAAGCACATGACCATCCTGCAAGCCAGCCTTCTCCAGACGCTCTGTGGTATCTGTCCCATAAAGTGAATACTCTGCTGAGATACTTCCCAGAGCTTCTGGGAAGAGACCCTGACCTACCACAGTGAGACCAGCCCATTCACATGACAAGGCTCTATTGAGCTTTCTTCAACAAGCCCTGCATGGAGGTTCAAAAGGAACAGGAATCTGGACATCAGTCACAGCCTGCAGAGGGCCTGGTCACCACTGCCTTCACACTACCAGGGCCACACCTTAGTTCTGCCTGTGGACACCAGTCTGGAGGAGTCTCAATTCCTAAAACTCCCCTTTTGTGGAACACTGTGTAAAAATTGGATTCTCTGGGGGGCTGGAGAGATGGCTCAGCGGTTAAGAGCGCCATCTGCTCTTCCAGAGGACTCGGGTTCGATTCCCAGCACCCACATGGCAGCTAACAACTGTCTGTAGTTCCAGGCAAACACCAAGGCAAATAAATAAAATAAATAAATAAAGTTTTTTTTTTTTTTAAAAAAAAATTGGATTCTCTGAAAGTAGCTGTAGGCTCCGGGACCCCTCAAGCAAGGCTGTGAGCCTGTGTTGACACAGAGTAAGGCTCTCCTTCTTTCCCTCTTTCTGCCCCCTGGGCCTTGGTTTAGCCACCCACGGAGGAGATCTGAGTCCTAATTAGATCCTTCAGAGAGGTGCTGGGAGGGTTAATTAACTGGAGGCTGCAGCTGTGAGCTGAAAATTGGGCGGGGCATGAACACTACCAGCCACCGGTGAGTGGCCCGTTCTTTGTGGCATGAGAATGGGGACCTGGCAAGACTACCCTCTCACTACCTCAGCCTCAGCTGCCCTGTGGGGCTCAGGACTGATAGGATTGTCCACCTGCTCGGCAGCTTACGCCATCTGTGCTCAAAGGACTCTTTGTATGGTGGGTGTACCTGCTGTGGTCTTCCTAGGCTTCTCCTGTGTCTTTACACAGAGGCCTAGGGTAGTAGGGTTACCTGGCCACACTCCACGTGGCCTCAGAGTAGCCCCAAAGTTGCCCCTGCCAGGAGGACCTAGGCAGGCAGCCTAGAACCCAGTTCTCAATGGCCCTGACAACCTATCTTGGCCATGAGCTTGAAGCCACAGGACCCTCTCTGTCACCTGCTTGACCCACCTCTCCCCAACTGGCTTCCCAAGAAAGCTCAGGCATGCTCAGAGGGCCATGCCACATGGGAAGATGCTTGCAAGGGTGACAGTTTTCTAGGCTCCCTCATTATAGAAATGGATCCTGAATGCTGATTTGGCCAGCGAGTCTCAGCATGGACTGGAGGGGCTTTGTTCAAAGTCTTGGTTCATGGCAGCTAGGGCCTTGTACTTCCCCAAACCTCAACACACACATCTCTGCCTGGTAGAGCCTGCCAGCCACACCTCAGTGAACCATGTGCTGGGAAGCTGTGCACAGAATATCCCATTGCTCTGAAATAGCTTGCACTTGGACAGAAGGTTAGAATGTTCTGAAGCCTAAAGAGAGCCAACTCCCCTCAGATCTGTGGGTGCAGAGCACAGAGTGACTACTGGGCGCTGGCACCACACTGCAGAGGGAAAGGCAGCCAAGCCACCCCTCAGCATTTAGCTCCCCCATCAGGCACCCGGCTTCCCTAAGCCTCCAGCTTTAATCCAGGCAGGGGAGGCCTGGAGCCTCCTCGATGCAAAGAAGTCAAAGGAAGTCCACGTTTAAAAACTCCCCTTGAGCTGGAGAGATGACTGTGTGGTTAACAGTGCTGGCTGCTTTTCCAGAGGACCCAAGTTTAATTCCCAGAATCCACACTGAGTGGCTCATAATTGCTTGTAACTCCATTTCCAGAAGAATCTGACGTTCTCTCCTGGCCTCTGCAGTCACTGCATTACATGGCATGCATTCTCATTCACACACACACACACACACACACACACACACACACACACACACACACACAACATACAGCACAATAAATCATCCCCTCACCTATCAGCACAGTGCCTGCATGTATCTGAGTTGACACTCATAGCCCCATGGCATGGGCAGGAAACACCACAGAGTCAAGGGGAAACTGAGGCTTGGGGCCACAGAGCTGCTTTAAATGAGCTGCAGGCTGCTGGCCAATGGAGAATAGCAGCAGAGTGACAGCTGTAGACCCTACCATGATCTTGAACCCTACCCACCCCAAGGCATCACCACAGAGTGCAGCTGAACTGCTGGTCTCAGCAGCCCCAATGGCTGCCTAGAAGAATCATGCTTGCATTTTAGTTATTTATTTTTAGACTTAACTATTTTATGTGTGTGAATGGTTTTCCTGCATGTATGCCTGTGTACTATGTGTGTGCCTGCTACCCAAGGACATCAGAAAAGGGTGCAGATCCTCTGGAATTAGAGCTACAAACAGTTGTGACTGGGAATTGAACCCAGGTCCTCTTCAAGAACAAGTGCTCACAATCAATGAGCACCTGTCTGGCTCATGCTTGCATTAAAAACATTCCAGGCTCAGCTAGACGGGTCAGTAAGTAGAGCAGCCCCAGAGAAGCTGACAGCGTGAGTTGATACTCTAGGCCCGCGTGGGAGAAGAGATCCAACTCCCCAGGTTACCCTCTGATTTCCACAGGACTACCAGGGCACACACAAGTATATTTTTTTAATATCCCAGAAAAATCTGGGTCCAAATACCAAGCTGTTGTGAATTCCTGCTTACAAGGGGCCCATTCCTTTCTCAAGTGATTGATTGATTGATTGACTGAAACAGGGGTGCTCTGTGTTGCACTGGCTGTCCTTGAACTTGCTATGTTGACCAGAAATCTGCCTGCTCCTGCTCACCAAGTGCTCGGATTAAAGGCATTCACCATCATGTCTAGCTCAAATAATTAAAAAAAAAATATTCAGAATTCAAATCAATGTCCTCTTCTGCAATGTTACTCAGAATAAGTATAGAAACCCACAAACAAGCCAGGCAGTAGTGGTATATGTCTTTAATCCCAACACTCAGGAGGCAGAGGCAGGAGGATCACTGTGAGTTCAAGGGTAGCCTAGTCTAAAGAGTAAGTTCCAAGATAGTCAGGGCTACACAGGAAACCTTGTCTTGAAAAAACAAAACAAGGGGCTGGAGAGAGGGCTCAGCGGTTAAGAGCACCGTCTGCTCTTCCAGAGGACCCGAGGACCCGGGTTCAATTCCCAGCACCCACATGGCAGCTAACAACTGTCTGTAGTTCCAGTTCCAGGCAAACACCAAGGCAAATAAATAAATAATAAATAAATAAAGTTTTTAAAAAAAAAAAAAAAGAAAAAGAAAAGAAAAAACAAAACAAAACAAAACAACCCCCCCCCCGAAACAGGGGTACCCAGCTTTGCATGGGGGTTGCTAAAGCCTTTCCCATGCCCCTTGCCAACTGAATTTCATGGCTCAGGAGCAAGAAAAGGTCTCAGTAAAACCCTGCACAGAGCTGACTCTTGGGCCCTGTCTGTGCCTCTGAGGGGCCAAGAGTCTCTACCCACCTGGGCTCAAATATCATTCTTCAGAGCCTGGCACCACTACCCTCAGCCACATCTCTAAAATGGGGTAACAACTTTGACCTGG
The DNA here is from genome assembly GCA_004025045.1 of Sigmodon hispidus. Lineage (NCBI taxonomy): Eukaryota > Metazoa > Chordata > Mammalia > Rodentia > Cricetidae > Sigmodon > Sigmodon hispidus. Next base: position 23,332 of record PVIH01002756.1, on the reverse strand, counting down.
CCCATTTTGAACCAATTTCCTGCCCACTGTATAATAGCTCTGACAAGTCCAGGGCACATCCCTGGAGTCTCCCATCTCCATTTCCCTCACTTCAGTAGCATCAGCTCTGGAGATTAAGTAGAGTAATCTGTTCAGGATGTTTGAGTCACACAGAGCAAACTTCCAGCAAAAGCCGGTAGTTCCGAGGCCTTCCTACTGCCCTCTAAGGTAGGGTTATGCTCCCAGCTGTGTGGCCTTAGGCAAGTAAACGTACCTCTCTGGGTACATACATCTCAGTAACATCTACAACTTGAAAATATGAACCTCACCAAGGAACCTGCTAGGACCTTTGTGACTTGGCTGTACACAGGACACCCACTGTTTTACTCCCTCCCCCTCCCTCACCATGATGTCCATGGCTCAAATGGAACCACAAAGTTCAAGTACTTAAGAGTTTTCTCTGTTTCTGCCACAAGTCACTGAATCTACCTGCACAAGAATAAAGGGGACACAACCAGCTACCTCCTTCACCCTCACCTCCCCAGACAATCTTCCTTCCCAGGGCAAGATCTCCATCTATTGGGAGCATGGGACTTGACACCTATTTCACTCTTACACAGCTTGCGCCTAGGTTGGGCCCCTGGGCTTGAAGCAGGATTTTAAAGAACTCTCGTTCAGTCCCCAGGCTTCCTACATCCAGGACAGGCCTCTGGGACTTAACCTTAGACCTCCACTGGGCACCGTCAAGGTGAGACTTGAACCCTCTTCTGCATGGGGCAGGGACCCCTTGGCAGGGATCAGCATCCACTGCTGCTCTGTCTCCCACAGCATGCTTGGCTGCCACCAGGAAGGTGTATGACTGCTCAGTCACAGCAGGGCTGCAGGAAGCTATGACAGATCGCTATGTGCCCAGAGGCTGCAGTTGGAAGGCCACAGACAATGCAGTCTCTCCACCAGCCACAGAGCAGAAGACCAGGAACATGAACAACAATAGTCCCACTGAACCAACAGCCCCCCGCCCCGCCCCCCGATAGAGCCCACTGTATGAGGAGAACAGGCATCTGGGCCTTGCTAGCATGACTGGGATCCAATAGCCCATCCATGAGGGAAGCTGAAGACAAGAAAATAGCAGGCCCTGCTGCAGACATACTAGTGAGGAGCTAGCCTGGTGCTCATCATACTTCTGAGAGTGTCCCTGGTGAGAAGCAAAGTGTGGACATTGGAGCCCTGGGCTGCACCAGATCTTAGCGGGGCCATGCTGCAATCTCTACTGGGTGCAATAAAGGTGCCAGCACACTTCTTTCCTCTCCTGTATGTGTGTATGTGTGCATGTTTATGTAATGTACATATTCACATGTGTGTGGAAGCCAGAGGCCAATGTCAGGTGTCTTCCTCAATCACTTCTCCATCCTGTGTTTTGAGACTGAAGCTCACTGATTCAGCTTAGCTAGCTGGTCAGCAAGGAGGAGTCAGAGAACGCCAGTGATCTCATTGTCTCCACACACACCTCATGCTAGAGTTACAGATGCATGCCACTGTGCCCATATATATGTATATTTTTTAAATTTAAAGATTTATTTTTATGTTTTGCCTGCATGCCTGTCTGTGAACCATGTAGGTACAGTGCCCACCAGACGGGGGCGACAGATCTCCCAGGCCTGTTAAGGAATGGTTGTGGGCTACCATGTGGGTGCTGGGAAATCATCTCGGGCATACCTATGAAGGAAACACTTCCCTGACTGACCCTCATTTCCCTTTCCATCTTCCACTCTTTCCACACGGTGGTGAAAACCACACAGGATCTAGACTGCTGGCCACCCAGAAAAGTATGCACCCCAATAGCACAAGGTACATATACTCTCTCACACAACTACTACCTCTGCCTGCTCTAGAATGTTCTCACAACCCCAGGAAGAAACTCTATATCTGTTGGGTTTCCCCAATTCCCTTACAGGTGTGTGCTGTTTCTCCAGGCCTGCACCTGGTGGGGCACTGCCAGGAGACAATATGTGCCCAGCTTTTCCATGTAGGTGGGGGTGAGGGAGGCTAGGGGATGGTCAGACAGTGGCTCCTGCTGACCTAAAAGGATGGGCACACACTCCCCAGGGCACTTCATATCCATGGGATCATATGGCATGTGGTGTATGTCTGGCTTCCATTCTCTCCCATCATGCTTTGGGGTGCACCCACACTGTAGTTCAAGTCATAGCTGAGTGAGCACCCAGAGCACAGACACATCTTCCCATGTGCCATCCGCTAATGGGCACTGGCGCTTACTTCCTCTCACTACCTCGGACAGTGCTGTGATACTCCCCACCTCCATACCCAGAGTGGGACCACGTGGCAGAATGACTTCCAAAATGGCCTGGTGCTCTCTCATTTTCTAAAGGACCTGGCACTAGACTTAAGCAATGAAAGGGAGCCTGGGCCTGAACAGGCCTAGGGATAGGCTGGGGGCTCTTCAGTCACACTGCGCTGGCTGACTCAGTTCTTGCCAACAGACACTCCATTCTCTTTTGTTTTGCTTGCTGGCTTTGAGATAGGGCCTCCTGCCATAGCCTAAGTTGACCATGAACTTGAGTCAACCCTCCTGTCTCAGCCTCTTAAGTAAGTGCTGATTACAGGTGTGTGCTGTTTCTCCAGGCCTGCACCTGGTGGGGCACTGCCAGGAGACAATATGTGCCCAGCTTTTCCATGTAGGTGGGGGTGAGGGAGGCCGGGGGATGGTCAGACAGTGGTTCCTGCTGACCTAAAAGGATGGGCCTGTGTGATGGATTCTGGGCACTGCATATTTGGGATGGAGCAGGAAGACTATGCAAACCATAATTTCCCCTAAAAGAGAATCTAGGAAGACCTTACAAGGAAGAGTCCAAAAACTGTTCAGGGATTAAACACAGCATATTGAGGCTCAGATGCTGAGGTAGAGGTTCCCAAAGGGCAGACTCCAGAAGTGCTCCCCACCCATGGGTATAGAGCAGCAGTGTCCAATCTGTGGGTCACAATCCCTTTAGAGATAAAACAACCCTTCCATGGGGGTCGCCTAAGAATACCGGAAAACATAGAAGATATTTATATTATGATTTATAACAGTGGCAAATTTAGTTATAAAGTAGCAATGAAAATAATATTATGGTTGGAGGTCACGACAGCATGAGGAATTGTATTAAAGGGTCACAGCATTAAGAAGGTTGAGAAGGTGTAGAGAGTACAAAAAACCAAACCAAAACAAAAACCACCATCAGATATGAACAACTGTGAAGAGAGGGGAGCCTGGCCATATAGGGTCTGCATGACCCCAAGGGTGGTCAAATGGTACGTTGGTGGGAGATACATTGGGTGTGGACATCTACAGGACTGTGATACAGCATGCTCCCACCACCAGAGGGAGGGATATGGGAGCTGGGAGGAAGTCTCTGTGCAAGGTACTTATAGGTGCTGGCTTGGCCACAGGGTCCCCCAAGCTATGGGCATCTCTGGCTGCTCCCTGGAATAAACATCACCTCAACCAAAATGCAACCCACTCTTGTGACCAAGCAATCAAAGGTGATACATTTTGGGGGTTGGAACTCTGTCCCAGATGCCCAAGACAGTATGGAGGGGACATGGTGTGGTCCTGTGGCCTCTGCAGGCTTCTGACCTGAGCCTAATGCTGCCATAAAACAGTACTAGCTCCTGGATTCTAGGATAGGGCAGACGGTGAACTCTGTATGGGAACCAACAGCCCCTTAAGGTGCTATCAGGCTTTGAGTGTGTGTGTGTGGGGGGAGTCCCTTCTTCAGGCCCCTGGCAAAGCTCAAGCTGATTCCACAGGACCAGACAGTGAACATGCCTCCCTCCCTGGGCCCTGGGAACTAAATGTAGAAGGTCACAAACAGCTACTGGATGAGCAGAGGAAGTGCAAGAGAGAATGCAAAGCTGAGAGGAAGTATCCAATGAGGGGTCTGGTTCCTACCTCTGTGGGAGCTGCCAATGTGCCAGATTGTTGGGAGCCCTGGTACCTGGCTGGGGGGTGGGGAGGGATTTGAGGGTGCTTCTTTGGTGGGGGTGTCACCTTTCAGTTTCTACTTCCTTGTGAGAGACTGAGAGCCAGGGGACACAGATCAAACTTAGACAGAGTCTGGGGAGGTAGCCTGCAGCCTCTCCCTGGCCTCCAGTGAGTCATCCTCATGACTGGGATGAGCCATTAAGAGACCAAGGAATGGCAAGCAGCCTTGCCTAACCCAGGCAGCCTACAGGTCCAGGTCAAGGCTCCCATCTCTCCCTCTGTCTCCAGAATGGATGGGCTGTCTTGCAAACCAGACAGGCCCATTTAGAAGCCACACTCTCCACCTCCAGCACCTCGCCCACCCTGGAAACACCCAGGGCGATGATGTCTCCAGCTGGCGGAGCTGCTCCTCTGAGGATTAGTAGATGGATTTTTCCTCCCTCTAGTGTGCGGTTCCTTCAAGGCCCCACGCAGGACTGAGCGCTAACAAAGCAGCCAGCCCGCGGCAACATCAATCTGACGAATACAACAGCCGGCGCTTTGACTGAGTACAATCAGCCCCCACTGGGCCGCTTTAATTGTTTCCAGATTCTGAAAATGTCTGAAGAGGGTTGCAAATGGGAAAATGCAGTGCCACTGCTGTGGCTCCACCCCACACCGGGGAGGGGGCAGCATCCTGAGACAGTTGAGGCTGCAGGAGGAGGAGACACTCGGACTATGGCTGTCCCTGACATCACCCATAGGGAAAGTATCACCAACCATTTGAGCCTGGGGAGTCTTGGCCATTGGAAGGCTGAGTGCTGACAGCTGCGGGCTGCACATGACCTGCTCGTTTGCAGGCAGCCCGAGGGACTGGTGAGGAGATGAAGGTTTGACCCTTCAAATGTCCCACTATCCCCCATTCTGTGCCTCAGTCATCAGGCCTGAAAAATGAGTCAGCTCAGCAGACACCAAAGCCCTGAAAAATGGCCTGGTGCTGGCTGGTTTGATGAGATACTGAGTGGGTCTAGACACACACACACACACACACACCCCACGCCTCAGACATGCACACAGAAACATGCAAATGCACTCGCACATGGGTACCCACCCCCACACACCACAGACATACACACACACACAAATGCACTTGCATATGCTCGCATACATACACACTCCCTTCTACAGGGGCAGATGACGGGCCGCCTATCAGTCTGAAGGTGACAAGTCAATTCCATGATCTTGCCTCTTTTGCTCTGGGGAGGTCATCTGGACACCTCACAGTAAGGGGGAAGAGGTGGAAAGATCCCACAGGGAGCTGCCCACAGCCCTTGAGAAGCCACCACCTGTTAGTCAGAGTATGAGGGAGGTAGAGACAACTTGCTTATGTCCATCCTTCATGTGTGTGTGTGTGTGTGTGTGTGTGTGTGTGTGTGTGAAGTGGTTCCCCGGGGCCTCAGGTGCCATCCCGGGCCCATGTCCTGGAAGTGTGACCACCCAAATCACCCAGTACACTCTGACTCCAAAGCCTCCAGGGTCTGGGCTGTGTTCTCTGCAGGCAGATGCCGTAGCCCTCTCTTTCTCTTGCAATACTTGGTCATGAATCAAAGTGACTCGAAGCAAGGGGCAGACACAGCTTTCCTTAGCTCCCATGTCTGAGTCGTTATGACAACAGACAGTTCAGGGTCCTAAAGTCCCAAGAGAGGTGACATGGCTGGTGGGATATGACGAGGGCAGACAAGGACGGTGTCTATGGGAGAGGAAACACCAGCTGCCCACAAGGAAGGCATGAACAGAGCAGAGTCTCTGGCTGCACTCCGTGTTGTCCTGGACAGCCTTGGCTGACACTCTCTCTTCCACACTGAATTCAGCTTTGCACATGAGGGTTCAGCTGAGCCCCTGGGTCCCAGACTACTACACTTAGGACTTGATTCCTCCTCATGCCCAGGAATGGGGACTGCCACCTAGAACCACATGTGTGGAGGGGTGCAGGGGAGGGAGGTGGCTCCTGTGTGAACCCAGGCTATGGGGGTGGGGTGAGCAGTCTCTAGGGGTGACCTTGGCCCTCTCAGCATCATCATCACCAGGGGAAGGAGATGAGACAGGTAGCTTTCCAGGAATGACTCCTTCTGCCTCAAGCTCCCTTAACCCTCCACAGCCACACTAATGCCAGGGGCCAGAAAAGCACCCAAGGTCTCTTCCTGGAGAGCACTGGGCCCCAGGAACCCTTTACTGCAGATGGATAGAGATTCAGACCACTGGGGCAGAGCAGGCATGGTGCAGAGCTGGCTAGCACGCTTCCCGCCCCCCCTCACTTGACTGCACAAGGCCCAAACGCTACATGGAGCGCATACTCTCTCTCTCTCTCTCCACACACACACACACACACACACACACACACACACACACAAACATACGTACCCCACACAGAGACCTACATACCCATAGGCCCCACACACACAAACACACACCTTAAAATCTGGCCACTATCCAGGGATATCAACACTTCTGCCATCTGTCCCTTTCACAGAGGAAGAGACTGAGGCTCAGGGAGGCCATTGGGGCAAGATCAGTGGTCCCAGGTCCCATAGCCCACGCTTAATCACTCACTCTGCTGCTTCTCATGTGGCAGGCATAGAGATCCACATACTGCACTGGCTGTGGAGAAGTGACGGCCTGCAGTGGGTTCAGGATGATCAACAAGAGATCAGGGAACCACAGATGTATTTAAGACAATAGTAAGTCAGACAGAAAGGCAGGTTATTGCCTAGCACACGGTGGGTAGGTACCCAACACATGTTTATTCAGGCAGTGGCTGGCTGTGAGAGCAGTTTGGCAGGGCTGAGGATGCGGAGTCTGGCTTTGTCCTGTCCCCGTGTGCATGTACAAGCTGCTGACACCCCTCCACAGCACCCCTCCACCTTGTAGCTCCCAAAGGAGAGCTATGAGGGCAGCTGGGCACAGAGGCCGAGGAGGGCAAGATGGAGTAGCTGCTTCTTCCTCTGGATTTTACGGTGGGGGAGGGGGAGAGCATGGGGACAGCTGGGAAGCTGGCTGAGGGGGGGGACTGCAAACTCAGCCTCAGGGAGGGGAGGCCTCTGGAGAGAGCCAGCGCGCTGCTCCGATAACCTTCAGCCCTGACCTCATTTCCCGCAGTGGCTTCTGCAATTTCTTCCAATTTTCCACATAATTAGCTGACCAGGAGATGCAGGCCCTGCTCTGAGGCAGGAAGGAGCCAGCTGCTCAGAGCTGGGCTGGGAGGGCATGGCAGAGAGCAGATCCACCCCTTCAGGCTCTGATGCTCTTGAAGCAGGCAGGGGACACAGGACACCTGCAGAGCACGGCTGGAATCCTTACAGCTCATAGCTAGCATGGGGCAGGTCCAGGCCAGTCCTTACCTAGGGCCTCTAAGCACAGGCCGGTGTAGAGTTATATGTCCCCCAGGGCCTCCTGGTGTCCTTCTCCCAGAGGCTCCAACTGTTCCTACCTCTTTCCTTAGAGAGGCAGAAGTACAGGGGTGGGGAGCCAGCTCCACCCCTGCCTGTGGTGTGACAGTCAGGGATGCATGCCCCACGGCAGTCTTGCCATCTGTGAAGTGGGCATAAGCCAGATACCATTTTGATGAGGAAGCCCTCAGCAGGAGCTTCCTGCTCTGTGGGTTGATGGAGCCATTGTGGGGCCAATGCTAAGCCTGGAGTGTAGGCCTCAGCTGCCACCAATGATCCCCTCTCTGCTGGGTGGAAAATCCTGAACCATTGTCAGAGGTGAGGATTGAAGAAGGAGAGTAGGCCAAGCACTCCCTGTGGCCCCAACACCCCCCCGTCACTCCACGGGCCTTGCTTTTCCCAGGAAGCCCCACGTCATGCTCTATAGAAACAGTTCCCACAGAGAGAAGACAGACACTTGGGACCTCAGGTGAAACGGAAAGTGACCACACAACCCCAAGGTGCTAAGGGGCCAGCAGCTCTCTCCTCCTGGGAAGCACCTCTGGGATAGGTGGGTTGTGTCCCGCTGATCTGAGGAGCCTTGAGCTCCAGAGACATGGCTGTGTCTAAAAGCCTGCAGGCACCTGTTTCTGCTCTCAGAGCCAATGCCACAGCCTGGAATTCCTCACTCCCAATGGCCAGAGTCCACACTATAAATACTCTCAGCACAGCCAGGGATGGGGCACCCCAAATGCCATGGCCAGCGTGCAGAGACTCAGCCCCCCACCGTGATCTTAAGACTGACTGGCTGATGTCCTTTGGTTTGGTTCAGGAGGCTCCTCACTTATGTGACATGAACCTGTGGCCCCTGGGATTTGGTGACACTCAGACACCTGTTTTCTGTGTGCAGCTGAGTATGCCAGGGTCTGAGGGGAGTTTACGTTCTGCAGAAACTCAGGACTCTGTGAGTTGGGATCTTTCAGCTCTGTCCTCATCACATACGCGCTGCCAGGCTAGAACCTGCCACTTATAGGCACAGTGGGTTTCAGGTCCTGGGTGATCTGGCCTTACTCACCTCTGACCAACGAGGGCCTGACGGGACGGCCCAGGGCAGAAATGCCACAGCCAACTTCCTTAGAGACCTGTACCGACTCCCTCGCATCAACAAGCCTGCCATACCAGAGGCTGGTGCAGAGACTGTACTAATTAGCTGTCACAAGCAAGGCACAGGCCTGTCCCCAACAATCTCACCCGGTCCACCGTGTGTCAGCATGCGATAAAAGGAGCTGTGTTCAAAGAGGGATCACTGACAAGAGGCTGGGGAGCCTGACACTCGTCAGGGAGGCTAGCTTCAAGAGAACCACAAAACACAATTAGTCATTGCCAGTTTTTCGGGGAATGCCATTGCAGAGAAGCAGACTCCGCACTGGGGTCTTCTGAGTGACAGTGGGGGATGCGGAGCACAGTCATAAAGAGTCTCTGCTCTGGAGTTTCCCATTCTACCCTAGCTATAGGACCATGAGAAAATCACTTGCCCAGCCTTGGTGCGCCAACCTGCAAAGGGCAGGAGGCCACTGTCACTAGGTAGGCATGAGGGATCCCCAGCAAGAGAGTATAGTTTCTTCTCAGGTGGATGCCCCAGGCTGCATTACTGATTCCTACTCCAGATATGGATGGATGCTCCTGGGATAGATCCACTGAGACCAGTGAGAACACCCCACAACCACCACACACACACACAGAACCCCTCAGTCTTTCTCTTCACAGCCCTGGGTTCCCACGGCCTCAGGACTTCAGAACAGGACCAGGACAGAGATCTAAGAGAACACACTGAGCAAGCATAGCATAGAGAGTAGTCTAGCATCCGGCACCCAGCACCCAAACCCAGAGGTTAACCTGCTGCTGTGGAAACCTGCCACTCCTGGAGAAGCCCAGAGAGTTGATGTATTTGGCTTGAGTATCTAGGTCTCTAAAGTTAGAGCTACAGAGTAACCAGCCACAGGGCCTGGCTGCTATGAAGACTTCTAGCCCCATGGGCCACTGGAGGGACTGGGGGCTGCTATGGGTCTTCCCATGAGTGGACCCAGCCTGGGAAGTCATCCAACCTCTACAGGCACATTACTGAGAGAGTGAGTTTGCCCAGTCCTTTCTGGAGCCTGTGCTTACAAGATTTTACCAGTGCTAGATGCCTGTCATTTCCCCTGGGTCCCTCTCTTTGTCACTGGTAGAGAAGCCCCGACCACGGAACGGTATTTTCTTCTCCCTGGGGAGTTGCAGTCACTCCCAGCCTATCTCTGAGTTGCCTGTGAGACCCACATAGCACTAGGAGGACCACACAGCACTGCATCCCATGCCCTGCAGCTGCTCATCCTATGATGGTCATCCCAGATGCTTCCACGATGAGACAGCCTAGACAAGGCCCCTTCCTTCCCTGTCTCTATACAGAAGTAAGGCAGCTGCTTGCCTGCCCCTGTGCCTCAGCACCCTGGGGTAAGATGGACTGCCCATAAGGGTCTCCAGCCTCATTGGCTGGCCCACACTGGTTGTTGTTAGATCTGTGGTCTCATCATGCTGGAGACACAGTCTTTAGTTGTGGAACTCTGGAACTCCCAGGGGAGGGGTGTACCAACAGCTGGGCAGGACAGAGAACACAGCAAAGAGCACACAGTGAGACTGCTCAAGAGAGTCCCCTAGAGTCCCCTTGGATACCCTAGGGACCACAGGCACCCTGTCCCCAGTTGCTGCTGCTCACTGCTCTCTGGCTGGGCTCCCAAGGCAAGGCCGCTGCTTGGCCACCTGCCCTACATTCCTGGCCCTGAGCCCTGGCAGCCCCCGGCATGAATCAAGAGTCAGCCTGGACTCCAGGGCCTTTGAACCTGACCCTCTGACAGCTCCCTGTCTGCCTGGCAACTCAAGGGCCTCCCACAAGAGGTCTGAAGAGATGAAGTGAAGAGAACCAGCACCCATTGACATTCTCAGAGATCACCATGGCAACAGCACAGCAGCCAGCTGGCAGGAGGTGAGGGGACACAGAACAGCAGGCGTGGGCTCCTCTGGGAGAGAAGCAGGCAGCTGGGGCGCAGGCCATGCAGGGTTGGGGCTCAGGCCCGTGCGTGCTAATGACGGGACAGGTGCTTGGAGAAAAGTGTGGGGACTCCACTGGGCAATCATCCAAGTGGGCCAGGATATCTGCCTTTGTCCCCAGGGTCAGCCTTCTGCTGCTCCCTTATTAAGAAAGGGTTGGTGTAGGATCCCCTGGTACTTGGAGGCCAAAGTGCCCAGTTGATTTCTTTATTCTACAGGCCAGCAGTGGGTGACAGCAAGTGGCCTTCACCTGGTCTTGGTGAAGCCACTCACGGGAATAGGATAAACAGGCTTTTCAACTTCCCTTCCAGAGGCTCAGGAGAGACCCAGGCTGCCGGGTTCCACCTCCTGCATGTGGCCCAAGAAGAAGCCATGAAGGAGTCTTTCCCGGCTCTCACTTGAGACCCTTCAAGGATCCAGTGCTCAGCTCCAAAGTCACCATGGCAGGAGTCTGTTGGTCACATCAAGGGCCCTGCCCCTGCCACATCTACCTCACTGGAGTCTCTTAAAGACCAGGAAGCAGGCTACGACCCACCTGTCTGCCTTTCTTCCAAGCAGCTGAGGTGGGCCTCTGTCCTGGACAGGCCTCCCTGGTACGCCATGCACCCTGCTCATCAGCTCAGACATTCACTCCTATTCTGTACCCAAGAAAGGAGGCACAGGAGGAGAAGAGTGTCCAAGGTCTCCCAGGCATTCACACCCATGGCTACCCTGCCCAGCTGGGGCAGGAAATGACTGCTGATGTAGTCACCTGACTTCAGGCCTATCTTTTCTCTTGATGAAGACAGTCTACAAGATGCCTAACTGGGATGCCACTTCTCTCATCTTTTAAGACTTACTGATTTACACATGCACAAAAAAGCTGTCCTCACGTCAGATGCTCTGTGTCTGAGATTTGATAAAATGCAGCAAAATAAGCTCCCAACACAGACTGTTCCAGAACATTCTTCTCCTCAAACTCTAAGACAAACATAGAAACTACCTGCTTTGTCTCTGACCTCCCACAATCCAATGACCAATGTGCCCAATTGTAAGAGCAGAGACAGCCAGTAGAATACCCATTGAATACAGAATGTTCTAGATCAGCCCTATCCAACGCAGCAGCCTACCAGCCCACCACGGTACTCAGTGGTGCGACTGAAACTCAGTGGTGCAATTCGTATCTGAGGTTTGCATTGCGTGGTATCTGTGTAGAGTACTTGCCTAGCATGGCAAAGCCCTGCCTTTAATTCCTACCACCACAAACAGTCCTAAAAAAATAAACTTTCATGGCCACACATGGCTGGTGGACACTGCTAGTCAGAAGCTTTTAATAAGAAAACCTTTATCAACTGGTGTGAGCATGTCCTGAGACCAGGGGAGGGTGAGCAAGGGGTGCAGGCTGTGGGGCTGAGCATACAGGTAGGTGAGCAAGTGCCCTATGATGACCACACAGAGGCCTGGTTGAGCTGGTGAGCTCTGCCAGGCGGTACACAGCATCCCTGCAGCTTCCAGGCTGCGTGGAGGTACCATGGAAGATGCTGAACATTGGGCTATGCAAAGGCAAACCCAGCTGTGTCCCTTTTTGAAGTCACCTGACCTCCCATCCCCAGGGTGCTGGGTCTCCCTCCCAGGAGAAGCCCACACCGCTCTTTCCTGTGTCACTCTGCCCTTGGGTGTTTGCAAGGAAGTTAATATTCTTCTCCCACTGCTGAGGGGGAGAAAGCAAGGCACCGAGAGGCTGAGAGATTTGCCTGAGGTCACACAAGATGGAAAACCAGTGTTGATACCAGGGGCCGAGCGGGAGATCAAGGCTAAGAGAACTATGGTGGGCCTCAGCCCATATGCACAGCCCTGCTAGGCCTCAGGCTTCCCGAGCCAGGCACTGGTGGTCGGCTCTCAGGTCTCCCATGCAGCCAGAGGGGCTGAGAGGCCCTCAGGAGGTGCTGACAGCCGGCTGGGCTTCTGCCACTCCTCCATCCCTGCTTCTCACTCCCGTTGCGCTGGGAGCTGGGGGCTGGCAGCACCAACTGTTGCAGCCAGCTCCCACTCTCAGCCCATCTGCTCTGTGTCGGCTCTAAGGCAGCAGGGCCTTGGAGAGCTGCAGCAGGGGCAGGCGGCCCCCAACTTCTCCTCACTCCAGCCTGGGGTGAACAGGGGACACAGGATTCAGCTCATGGCACAGTCTGATGAGCAGAGCAGGCCAGATGTCCCACTACCTCCAGCTGTGACTGGATAGTTCCCTCCCTTGGTCTTGGCAGCCACATGTGTGACAAGGTCACAGTGTGTGTCCTGAATGTGACTGAATCGCTAGAGCCAGGGCTGGGGCCCAGCCAGGCCCATCCTCCACCCCCTCTAGGCCAGTTTCCCTGTTAGGCCCTCCCCACCACCAGGAGCATCCATCAGGCCGTCCCTCTGGCTAGACCTATGGCTCCCAATCAGGCCCCACGGTCCCAGATTCTCTGACTATAGAATCTGACCCATCTGCCTGTCCTGTCACCTCAGAAGCAGTTAATCCTGTCACTGACTTAAGAGTAAGAACAGCAGATAGGGTGGGGACAGTGCATGGATGGGGTGACCTGAAGACACAGCTTCCCTGTCACCAGCTGGTGACAATTCAGAACTGTGGTCTCGAACCACATGACTCACAACCCCAGCTCTGAGGACCTGGGTACCCTTCCCAATGTGGCAGCCATGCACAGAATATACTAAATACCCACTGTGTGCAGGGCTGAGCCTAGGAAGCTAAATGATTACTATGTCTGCAGGGACCTGGGCCAGTAGTGGTGTTGAGGCTGGTGGCCCAGATAGGGTTTCCAGGTGAGTCCTCAGGGCTTGGGGGTGGGGGAGCCCTCCTGGGCACCCAGGGCATCCTCTTGCTCCCTGACCCAAGCCAGATGCTTGCCTTCTCTGAGCCCCAGAACATATGGAAGATAACAATGTATACCTACTTCGTAGGTGGTTAGCTCAGGCCTGACTGGTTGTAGTGCAAGAGCACCCACAGATCACATCTTCACTTATACACACACACACACACACACCCCACAAAAACTGAGCCTGTACTCTAGATCTAACCTACACGACAACCTCACACTGTGCTCCGGTTGCCTAGATTCTCTGGTTGCCAGAGCCCCAGCCAGCTGCCTCGGCTCACTGTAGGCCCTTCAGGCCCTTCAGCAAGAGGTAGTCTTCCTGCCTAGGGCTCTAGGACTCTTCCCTCAAGAGGAGCCCTTCCACAGAGTTCTCACAGCTTGGATGCCCTCTAGTGGCAACTACACACCAGGCCATTTTTGATTTTGGATCCCCCCCCCCAACCTCCAGTCTGTCCCTGCTGTCTGAAATGGAGTACCCAGGAGGTGCAGCAGAAAGCAGAACAAGCAGCAACCCTGACCCCCTGATTCCTTCCCAGCATCATGGAATGTTGAAGCTCTGATGCTCACAAGGGGCAGTGACACCTAGTGGGCAGTTGGGCACATCCTGTCACTCTGAGGCCCGAGAACATCAGGAATTCCCAGATGAGGACAGAGTGACCCTCCAGGGAAAAGCAGAGAGGTTTACAGAATAGGCAATCTCCACAGGCCCACTCTCTTCTCTGCATGCCACTCCATGGGCAGCGTGTTCCCATAGCATATGCCCACCATCCGCTCGCCGCCATGGCTTCCGCTGTGTTTGGTACAGCCTGCTGGCAGAGGCAGGCCTCTCCCTGGAGACTGTTAACTGTAGCAGGGGGCATCTGGGGGCTGAGGCTGGGTTTTCACCTCACCCACCACTGTGTAGTGTCCGCAAAGACATGGCAGGAGCCCACATCATAATCCCAGACGACACTGACTGAGACACAGATGGGCCAAGCATAGAGCTGGAGGTGTGCCTGGCATGCAAGAGCTAAGGACGCTTCCACCAATTAGCCTCCGGTTACATCTGTCACTTGGGGAGGTTGTGGCTGGGACACAGGGCTGTGGGACTCATTGGGGAGGCTTGAGGTGCTGCCCTGTTGAAGGACTCCACGGCGGCAGAGCTTCATGAGCGATCCCACACCTTCAGGTCATCTGGGGACGCTTGGCTTAGTAATGACAACCCTCTGAAAGTCAGTTCCCCAGAGCCTTGGAATCTTCAGATGGGCTTGGGGCTTGCCCAAGGGGTTGAGGGGGAAAGAGGAGGGGGCTGGTCTCATAAACCAGAGTGTTCATGACAGGTCTCTAAGTGACAGAGAAGGAAGGGATCATTCTAGAGCTTCATACCTTAAAGGACAAATGCTCACAATATTAGGGATTGGGGATGTGGCTCATCAGGCAGAGTGTTCGCCCGGCATACATGAGGTCCTGGGTTCTATTCCCAGTGCACACACCTGAAATTTCAGCACTAGGGAGGAGGAAGCAGGGGCGTCAGGATCAAGGTCATTCGCAGCTACAAACTGAGTCTGAGGTTGGCTTGGGTACATGGGACCCTATCTTAAAAAGGAAAAAGGTTGAATCCTGTTTAGTCATTCAGTATATGTGGTTCAGATAAAGACACCCATCTCTCTATGTTTTGGCATCATCTCTAAAATGAAATCAATGGCAGTCCTGATCCATGGCCTGGTACAATGGCCTCTGAGGGAATGGTTCGAAGTCCAGAGGGCCGAGTAGAGATCCTGCAGAAGCCACAGGGTGAGACACCCCCACACACCCCTGCACCAGTGCATGTCAGAGGGATAAAGTTGGGGAGCCAGGCCAGGGAAGACTTACAAGTGTGTATGCCAGGCCACTGGGCAACCACTGTGTCCCCTGGGCACAAAACCCCAGGGGTGAAGGAGCCATCATGAAGCTCTGCAGACCTCCTAGCAGGCAGGCCCAGCCTGGCCCAGGCCCTCTCTGGGTTCATCTCTGGCCTCTGTGGAACAATGCTGACAAGCCTGTCTGCTACCACTTGCTTGGTGACCTTAGGCCTTAGCACTGCTGAACCCAGTAACACAGAACAGCAACATCTGTTTTGCTGGCCCAGGTGACAAGTACCACATGTAGCAGGAATTGATCTTACCGTGTAGTGGGGTAACAAGGCTGGTCACAGGGCCTTGTCACTCACCCAGTGTTTCCTGAGCACTCATTTCATTGTCACAATTGTATTGGTGGCTGAGAGGTGATGGCGAAGGAAACAGACAAGTGTCCTTGAAGGGACAGCCTAGGTAACCCTTCAGAAAGGCAGCCACAAAGAATGGCTAGAATTGGCTGCTGTGAAATGTCCCCAGAGACATTTTGGGACAAGCCACTCCTGGGTGGGCATGTGTCAGAGAGAAGGAAATATACATACATCCACATAGAAGTCTATGCAGGCAGCTCACAGCTATTCACTCTACAGCCCACGTGGAAATACCAAGCCCGCCCGCCCTCATCAGGCGAGGGGGGGAGCAAACTGAGCAGGTCACACTGTGAGATACTATTGAGCCATGAAAGGCATCAAGTACTGTTGGCGCTTCCATGAGGGTGAGCCCTGAATGCTCATACTTAGTGGCAGAAGCCAGACATAGGTCCGCACACAGCACGGCAGCACTGACCAGGGTCACCAGGTAGCTCCACAGGCAGACAGTGGACCATGGTTGCCAGGGCTGGGGATGGAGGAATGGAGAACAGCCACTAAGGAGACAGAACTGGTTTTTAGAGGGCGACAGAAACATTCTAGAATTAGATTGGTGATGGCCGCACAATGTTGTGAATATTCTCTACCACTGAATGCTACACTGAGTGGGTGGCTTGCATGATCTGTGAGTTATATCTCAATAAGGCTGTCATAAAAATAAAAGGAGAAAAAAAAAAGAAGAAGAAAAACCCTCACTTACAGCTGCTCTTACAAATGCCAGCCCCCCCACCCCCATCCCCTCGGGAGCGAGCAGAATTATAAAGCCAACAGGAGCCAGCACATATTGTTTTTATGATCAGAGACACAGGAAGGTGCCTGCAGGGCTCTACTTACATAGGAGGCAAGGGAGGTAGCAACCTACCCTGCTCCCAGTGGGGTTCTCGAGGTTCCTTTACACCCTCCCACCTCTACCCAGCCCGACTGGAGGCCTGGAGACACCCTGTACTCTGTGGCTGCCCAGCTGGAGCTGGACCGCATGTGCAAAGGGGGCATTGTCAACACCAGGTGAGGGGGGCTGGAAAAGGTTTGCTGCTGGAGACAGAAATCTGAATGCAGCAGGGCAGTGGGCTCTGCTTCTCTCTGTTGAGAACCCAGGGGAGAGGCTTCCTGCAGCCCCGCCCCTCCTGGGGCCTGCCTCTTCCTGACCCCACCCTTTCTGGGCTTGGGAGTTCTTTAGAGCTTCCAGACCCTGAGACGCAGAGAAAATGCGAGGTTGAAGGAGGGGAGACTCCAAGTCATGGACACAGTTCTGCTCCCCTTGGTATATGGTATAGCCACCCACTGCTCATGAGGAGGCAGCAAGCCTACAGCCTCTACTAAGGACCCTGGGGTGCCTGGAGAAGACAGTACCTTCCAGCTGTACCTCCTGCCAGCTAAGGAAAACAGGGGCTGTGTTGACTCAGTGTATGGGCAGAAGGGCTTCAGGCATGGCTGCATCCAGATACCCAGCGACTCATTGACAGCTGGCTTCTCCTGACTCTCTCCTTGGGTGCGTCTGCCAATACCCCTGAGGTCTCTAACTGGAGGGACACTGTCTGCCTGGCAACCAGATCAAACCACTCCTGACTCTGCACCCAAAGAGAGAAGCAGGTCCTTAACTAAAGCCCTTCAGAGCGAGCGAGGGATTGGGTGATGTGACACAGTGCTGGCGCATTCCCTGAATGGTTCCAGCCAAGATGAGGTTCCCAAAGGACTAACGCTGGTGTGTAAATATTAGACGCTTCTGTCTCCTTTGAGACCAATTACACAGATCATGGCGGCTCCCCCAAGACGCTGCCTTCCACCCACTGTACCGTCATTAACAGTCTATTAGGAACAGCTGCTTGGGAAGGGAGGCGGGAGAGCAGGAGAGGATCGGGAGGGAAGAGAGAGACAGCTAGTGAGGCCAACAGTGATCCAGAGACACAGAGACAAGAACACTGAAGATGGAGGAGACGGAGGAGAGGGAGACAGGGAGAGATGGGGAGACACAGGGGAAATGGGGGCAGATGGCAGGATGAGGGAGCCTGGGTTAAAGCGGAAGGGAAAATGAGAGATGATGAAAGGAGGTGGGGAAATGGAAGAGGAGGAGGAGGAGGAGGAGGAGGAGGGCCAGCAGCAGCAGGCTGAGAGTCCAGGCCTTCCTGCCTGGCATCCATAGGAGATGAGGGCCATGGCTACGCTCTCCCCCAGAGTCTCAGCTAAGGAGAGCTGCAGAGCTCCACAAGAAGCCCGTGACTCTAAGCTCACCATCAACCCCACAGGCTGGTGCTCGGTCCCTACACGGTGAGAAAGGAGCCCCCACCCCAAGCCTGCAGGCAGGACCTCTGGTACAAGGCAACTTGCCACACAGGGAGGAGGACCTGAGCCAAGCTGAGGAGAGGGAGAGGGAGAGGCAGAGAGAAGCCGCATGAGCCTTGGGCCTCAGCTCCTCTAATCCTCAGCTCCTTTCTGAGAGTTAGGCCTCACCAGAAGCAGCAGCCTCCTCTTCTCCACCCATCCGGTGCTGCTGATCATTTGTCCATCTGTCTGTCCATTTGAACAAATGTTTCCTGAGCACAATCTTCACAGTGCATGCAGACAGAAGCAGGGGGTCACCTGTGTGGGGTGCACAGGGCTCATGTATGCACACGGGACATTTGTGGTCAGAGATAACTGCTTGAAAGGACGACAGAGTCAAGAGGCCACAACAGTCCATAGTGGTCACAAGTGTCTTGGTGACAATGGAGGAGCAAGGCAGGCAGCCCTGTGAAGAGAGAACAAGATTCTAAAGTGCAAAAGTGCAGAGGGAGGAGCCACCTTAGACCTAGGATGGGGTAGAATATGAAGTCAAAGAGGATGGTAGCACTCAGATGGCCCGCCCCAGCCTGAGAATCCTTGAGAACGGTGAGAAGTGACTAACAGGGGCCTTCCACTAAATTAGCCCCTGTGGGGTATGGTTTAGAAACAGAGCAGCCCTGTGCAGCCTCAAGGCAGGGGCTGGCCCTGTGGGCCCTGTCCTATTGATTCTCATCAGAGGCCAGGGGTATACTGAGATGGCCTCCCATCTGGGTTGCTCCTAGAAAGTTCCCTGTTCACAGGTTTGCAAGCTCAGGACCCCTGGCTGCCTCCCATCCCTCCAGGCTGCTTGGGATCTGGGGCCTCTAAGGAGGATGAGGGTGGAGCAGCCTGGCGCCGGAGCCCCCACTCCCAGCCCCCTGGGATTTGGGGATATCAGGCCCCAACCCCTGTGAGGCCTCCACAGTTCCCTCCTCCACGGCTGGGAGTAATTAGGTGACCAGGACATAAATCACAGCTTGCTCCTGTGTATTTGTTAATCATATCTCCTGCAGAGAATGCTCGTGTATGTGTGTGCCTGCGTGTGCCTCTGTATGTGTGTATATGTGCATGTGTGTATGATGCACATGTGGAATCCCTGCAGCTGAGGTGAGCTGCAATGGGTTCTCCATGGCACCCCAAGTTCTCAGAGAGATGGGGTGCTGACATGTGCATGCCCCAGGCTTCCTGCAACTCATACACAGACACACTTGTGCACTTGCATACAGAATCCTAGCACATAGTGATATCTCACAGTCACACAAACAGCCCCCAGACTCTCATACAAAACCAGTCCCCCATGAGGCCCAGACAACTGCAGGTTGGGTTTTGGTGCCATCTGGAGTCTATGTTTGGAACTGCAGCATAAAAAGGCTACACAAGGTATTAACCACACACACACCCCTAGGGTTAGCTTACGCTTTACTGGGAAGGTTTTTAGTCTATGTCAACTTAGGCTCTCTTACATATAAGGAGCATAAAATAAATTTAAGGAATAAAGCGAAGGTCAGAACATGGAAACTCAACCATTCAAAGGCCAAAAGAAAGTATGTATGTAAGGGGGGTGGAGTGGTGTTCAGATTCATGTCTGTCTGAAAATGCCTTATTAGGGACAGTGCTTGGGCAGGCTATAGCTTTGAGGTGAACAGTGTTCTTGTAGCAAATGCTGGCTGTGTGCACCAGGCAAAACTCTGCAGCTGGACAGACATGGACAGGACACCTATGCACCCAATAGGAAGAGCTCCCTGCCTTGAATGATGCTAGCCAGGCCTCAACAATGCTAACTGGTCTGTCCATGATCATCACACAAGACCCCTCAACAGTGACAGACTCCGATGATAAAGGAGAGGATAAACAGAGCAAGGGTCACGTGACAGTGTTCTCACTAATCAGAAGCCCAGGTAGGAGGAGACCTAACAGCTACTCTAGAGGGGACTGCCTTTTGTGTCCATCCTTGGCAAAGTTAGGGATTGGCTGCATGCCCCGCTTAGTGGCAGAGTTTAGTCTCCAGACCTAGGCTGTGGTCTCTAAGCACTCCCCCACTGCTGAACACACTAAACCCCTTCTGCTGATCTCTTCTAGTCTTTGGACCCCGGAAAGTGTCCTGGAATCTTGGAAGGAGCATTTTCTTCTCTCAGTGTGCTCCATAACTCAGTTTACCCACAATAAAAGCCTGCAGGTGTCTGCCCCTCAAGCTTGCTGTCTGCAGGTTGGATAGTGTGGACCTCCTCCCCTTTCCTGCAATAGATGTGGCCAAACAACCCTGCTGCTGCCCCTGGACCCTATGTGGTAGATAAGCAGCCCCAATCTCGCCAGTGCCTGCTTCCTCCTGTCCCCAACTCTAGCTAATGATGGACAGGCTCAGCCAGAAAAAGCCAGCCTGCCAGCCTCCCTTGCTTCTGTAGCCAGTGATAGAGCCCTCAGCAACAGGATGTTTCCTCTCATACCAAAGACTTGTAGAAGGTTAATGCTGAGGCTCTGGATTTCACACAGTCACGCAGTATAAAAAGCCACCCTGTGGAGAGCAAGATCCTAGGCTGATGGGAATCACCATCCCTTCTGTGTTATTCACACCTGCATGTGCATGCCTGTAGAGACATGGGTCAGCTATGCCTTTTCCAGCACATCTCTGCCTGCTGCACTGGGGCCAAGGGGAGCATCACAGAGTGTCATGTGACCATGAGCAAGAGCCTCTAGATAGCCACACAGGAACAGTGCAGTTGTGAGGGCAAAGGGACAACTTCCCGTGTGGCATATCCGCCCTGTCTTCCCATGAACCTTCCTCACAGGTAGCCTCTGGAAGCTTGAAAGGGGAACACCGGCCCATGTTCTGGATCCCAGCCCTGCCCACACAATAGCTCTGGCCCAGCAGGACCTCTGGGTGCTTCCAGAAGTGAAAGATTTTAAGTGCACTATCCCAGGTCTCCAACGTGGTGGTAGTTGTCATAGCAATACCAGAAAGCTCCTATACCTGCAGGGGGCTTTAAGTCACTTGCTAGGAGCCTCCCATTAGCCAGACACATCCAGCTGGGTCTCACGACCAGAGAGATGACACATCCCATTGGCCAGTCACATCCACTGGCACTTCTGTCCTCACTGAGGCTCAGTGTCTATTTGTAAAGCACCAGATGATAGTGCATTCCTCCCTGGGACACAGGATGATTAAACTAAGTTGACAAATACAAGAAAAAAAATCTAACCACAAAGACACCCTAGCATAACACAGCAAGAGCCCCGACATCATCATTCAGACAGCGGGATTCCATATTCCAGTCCCAGATACTGTATTGCTCAGTCACATGACACCTACTGTCTTCTCCATCCAAAGGTGTCAGGGACCCTCCAGGATGGGTGTCATTCCCAGTCTGGCTCACAATGGAGTCTCAGGCTGGCTCACCCTGAAATCCAAGCCCTGAAAGACCTTGAAGTTTCTTGGCCCCACATAGGCAGGTAGAAGAGTCATGGCTTATGCACATACAGAGCTGTGCCCAGTATAGCTGGGCCTCTGGCATAGCTGGTGAGTACCCTTCCTCAGGCTGGGAAAGAAAGTACACACACAAGAAAAACCTGTCACACTAGTGAGACGTTCATGAGAACCATGGGGAGACAGACAGGGACCTGATAACTGACACAGGAAATGCCATGCACCACGGGGCTCCTGGAGCGGGTTTCCAAGAAGCAGTATGTGTTCTCCACATAGTTACCACAGTCGCCAAATGCTCAGAAAAGCCTGCTGCAGGGGCTGAGGAAATGGTTCCATCAATGAAGTATCTACTGTGCCAGCATGGGGAACTGAGTTCAGTTCCAGACTCCATGTAAAAGGACAGGCACAGTAGCATATGCTTATAATTCCAGCAGTAGAGAAGAGAGAAAAATATGTCCCTGGGGCTTGATGACCAGTTAGCCTAGTCTAACTGGTGGGTCCTAGGCCCCAGCAAGATGGTCTCATAAAAACAAGGTAGACAGTGCATGAGGAGGAACACCCTGGCCTACACACAGACACACACACACACACACACACACACACACACACACACACACACAGAATCTGAAGATGAGATCGGGGGAAGGGGTCAGGATCACTAGTGGGGCAGATGATACCAGCTGGGAGCTAATGCTTGCCCTACTGTAGACCCAGCCTGACCCGGGGACAGCAGACTGCTGCCTGAGGCCTCCCCTGATCCAGGCTGACCACACTTATGGCTCTTCCATAGGACAAAGGGGAATAGGTGCAGCTGGGGACAGAATGGAACAGAACAACCAGGACACCTGGGGACACAGGCTCCCTTTGCTTTGCATTCCCCTCACAGAGTGAGGCTAGGACTGACACCCCCCACCCCCAAGTACAGAGACATCAACGTGTGGAGGGTGGGTGTCTCCGGAACACCACCCTTGGATGTCTGCCTGGGTGGGAGGCGAATGTTCTGGAAGAAAAACAAACACCGGCTGGGGGTGGGAGGAAGCAGGCTGCAGATGCTGGCGGGAGGCCTTGTGAGGGACCGCACTTGGAGCTAGTGTCCTCTGGATCCAGGCCTGGCAAGGAATACTCCTGGGCCCTGGTGCACCACCCACCCGGGTTTCCTTGGCCAGGTGGTCCCAGACAGTTCTCTACTGTCCACTCAGGGCAAGAATTCTGCCCCCTAGACTCTCTGTCTGATCTATCTATGCTTTTGAGTGACCAGCAGGAGCTCCTACCCACAAGGACGGAAAAGTAGACAGTCCACTGGCCCCATTCTGCTCACTCAGTTTTGATGGTTCCTAGTATTTCCAAAACAACACCCCTACAGGCCTGCCCTTGAACTCCAGCCTCAGAGAAAGCCCCACAATGTGTAGCAGACCTCACTCTCTCTGCTATACTTCAACCTGGATCCAGATCTTCTGCCCTCTTTTCCCAGGGCCCAGTGATTACTCTCTCAAGAAATCTCTAGAAAAGACTTGGGAGAGGGCCAGACTCAAGATTCTCAAGGAAGAGTGCAGGGTTTAGCTCAGGACCCATAAAGGCTACAGGGTACATAGATGCTTCCTTGCAGTCTCAAGGCTGAAAGAGCACCCTTGCCTGGGACTCTGCAGCAACGCTCCTCTTGAACCTTCAAGGACTCAGATGTCCCATCCCAAAGTTCAAAGAGGTACAAGAGTTCTGGGAACTAAGAGTTGTGGGGCCGCCTAACCCAGGTCTAGACACTGGTGGGGTCTGTGAAACACTGCCCTAACCTCACAACACATACTAGTCTGTCTTGCCTTCCTTGACTGTTCAAAAGCCTCTCACTTCCACAAGTGGCCACAGAGCCCCGCCTGTCTGGCTTATAAGCTTCTCTGTGGAACTCATCCCCACCCCAAGGCTGCTCCTCCAATCAAGCTGCTTTACAAATGATTCTTCGAGGCAATGGGAGGTGAGGTCATAGAATCAGGCCACACTGCTAGGAAGGGACAGGGTCTGGGCAGAGTGAGGTCACCAGACTAAGTCATACAGCTAGGAAGAACAGTGGCTCTGTGT
>PVIH01002755.1:87310-179014 GCA_004025045.1 Sigmodon hispidus | reverse complement strand
CCAGGATACAGGCTCTGAGGCCTGCCGAACCCTCCTCACCTCTGGTCAGGGTTCGAATCCGCCCCTCACAGACCCCTGCAGTTGGTTTGCTCAGTTCACTCAGTTCGGGGTCGCAGTAGGGATCCTTGCAGATTCCCTCAGCAGCAGGAGCTGTGTGTGTGGCCAGGTGCAGAGTTCAGCTGCTCCTGCTCCAGAGTGCTCTGGGACGCCGCAGAGAGCACCGGTCCCGGTGAAGAAGGGTTTTTGATTTTCATCACTAAAACAACGTAAGATTTTTACCAGTGTTTTGGATCCCTTCTGAACATTAAGTAAAGCCATCTTTTATCATTAAAAAAACATTTAAATGGAAAAATGTTCTAAGAAAAAAATTTAGATGAATTCATAGTTTAAAAAAAGGCCAAAGAATAAACCAAAACTCACAAGGTTTACTGAAGATTTTTTAAAGTGTTTACTAAAAAGAAAGTAAAAGGCAAAAATTTGAAAGCTTGTAAACTTGAGGTCTCAGAATTTTACTTTAAAGATGCTTTTTCATGTTAATGAGTCAATTAAAAATGTTCCATGAATAAGCAATCCTTTAAAATTCCTAATTACTGAAAAGAACACTATTTCTGGTTGTTTAACAAAAATGCTACAATTAGCAGGTGTGTGGCAGCAGAGATCAATTATGTGGTCTAAAAGCCTAGAAGTGAGCATTCTGAACATATTTTCCTTGTTAAGAAAAAATGTTTGAGGCAATACATGTTTAGTTTTCCACAAAAAAATGTACACATTAAAAATCATAGTTTCCTTATAGTACACGTAATTGTTATTTTGTGTACCTCAATTGAAAACAAATTTAATATCTTATGCAATAGTATTTTACTTTCTAAAACTTGCTGCTAGTATATACCCTAAATTAACTCGTTTCAGCCTGAGAGCTGGGATTGCATATGTGCACAGTAATTATTTTCTTTTATATATACATATAAATATGTGTGTAGGTATAGATACTTGGATTGTTAAATAAACAACTAGTTACTAAGGATATTGATATCCCACTGATGTGAGGGTAGTTGAAACCTAATCTTATTTTAAGTTACTTTGTAGTATATAGTTAACAAGACTGAGAATGGTGCTGGAGATGGGAAAATAGGATAATCATGTAGTTAGCGAATACATCATCTATTTGCCTTGCATTAGTCATATCATAATGTTCTTACTGTCTGCCCTTGTATCTAAGAATATAGCACTGTCCATAACATATTGTCAAATAATATTTCTTAAAGGGGTTATTATTAATTTAAAAATATATAATAAATTTATAATAAAACATGTAGGAGTGGAGTCTGAGATCACGAGTAGAGAACTTACTTAGCATTCACAAGGCCCAGAGTTGAATATTCTGTACACACATATAAACAGAGACATATATTAAAGTGTATTCATGCTACTTAGATATGACCATATTTTAAATAAATTTAATAGCACAAAATACATTTGTTGATGTTGACTATATTATTAGAAACTTAAAGAGACAACAGTAAAGGCTCCATGTCTCTAAGTGGTTCCTTTTGATCTCACAGGGGTTAGACATGGTTTACTATTATATCTACCTGGGAGTGGAAATTACATATTCAAAGAAAATTAGAAAAAGTGACCATAGTTGCAGTTTTAAAAATACTCACCAGAAGGGATATAGCAGGAAAGATATGCTGTGGTATGGTGCCGATTGATAATGTTTGAGTATTGAACTTGGACAGACTTGCACATGGCACAAGTGGATGGAGGGAGTATATGTGTATCTGGCTGCAGCAATGGGTGACCCCAAAACTGGGATTGAAAGTTGAAGATCAAGTGGTGGTGGGTTGCAAAACAAATAAATTAAAATTAGCTATCCTTTTTAGTGTTATCTTTACTTGCTCTATGCTTGGTACCTTTAAAACACTTTATAGATGTTATCCTATGAGTTTTCTCCATAGTAATTATATCAGGTTTCTGGGGAAGCAGGTATGTATGCTTCAAAGATTCTGGAAACAACTCCAAACTGCAGCAAAATCTAGAAACTTCTCAACTCTCCTGCAATGTTCTTACCCTTGGAATGAAGTAGAAACTGTCACAGAAAGCTGAAGTGACTTGCTGCTGTCAAAGCTTAAAGCTTTCAGATGTTCCTATGGTGAGCCCCTCATTTGAACCACTATAAAGTGCCTTCAGTTCTTAGGAGTTTGAAAAAGTTGTCAGTGTACATCTGAACAGTAAACATTTTATGACATTAGCCCACTGTGTTTCCAATTCTTACCCATCTTTGTGACACAGCCTCAACGTGCATTCCCATCCTTCCATTTACAAGGAAGTTGGACTGAAGAGCTTGATAGAGTTCCTGAGCCCCAGCCCTGAGCTAGTCATTGCTTTCCATAGGCCCTGTTATAGCTGTTGTCCACCTCCTGAGAACATTGGAGTGTGGCCCTGGGTACACATGACCTGGGAGTAGCTTCCTCAAATGGTAGGGCAGTGTCAGAGGCTGTCTAAGTATTTGAATGACATTGGGGCAACAATAGTCATTTCAGTGTGGCATTTTGGCAATGTCAGATTAAATTCAAAACAAATCTTCTGACATTTCAGTCTCTAACCTTCACATTTTTGTTCCACTTCATGATGGTAATTTGCTGAATTTTGAGCATTTCAGAATAAATATATCCTAAACTTTGAAAGGATTCCAAATTCTTAAACATGATTATAATATAGATATTCTAACAGAGATATAGTGGACTGCCTCAACCATGAAAGCAACTGTACAGATCCTTCAGTGAATGGAATTAATGAACAGAAAAATATCACATCATGTTGCTGTGTTCTACAGGCTCTTTTACACCTGCAGAGGCCTAGCTGTATAAAGGAAACTATTATTCTGGTGTCTAATAAAGATTACATGCTATCATAAGCAGCCAGACCTCAGTGTCATTCCAAGCACGAACTAAACCCCTTGTATGTATAATGAAGTGCTGGATTTAGCAAATGATTTTGTCTTTTCCATATCTGTAAGAGTTGGTACCTAGCAGAGGGCACCATCCCATGAACTAAGGACTTTTAGTAGACTTCTCAGTAATAAGTCCTTCTAAATGTGTTTAGAAGGAAAAATATTACATGCAATATACAAATATTTATGTACATATATTTTTCAGTACATTCATTTGATGTAATAGAGTACAGCTTCATGTGGAGTAATGTAAATGTTAAAAGAGATTTTAGTTGTATTATTTTCATTTAATTAAAAGACACTTGAAATAGGGGTTGGAGAGATGGCTCAGTGGTTGCCAGGACCTAAGCAGTTCCCAGCACCCACAACTGTCTGGAACTATAGCTTCAAGACAGCTGGCATCCTCTTCTGGCTTTCTGAGACATTCACACACATGTGGCATAAACTCACAAACATGGAAGTAAAATAATAAAAATAGTTTGGTTAGGCGGTGGCAGTGCATGCCTTTAATCCTTGAAGGTAGATTCTTTGAGTTTGAGGCCAGCCTGGTCTACAGACTGAGTTCTAGGAAAGCCAAGAGAAACCTTGTCTCAATGTCCTCCCCTACATTATTATTATATATTTTTTGTTTAAAAAAAAAAAAAAAAAACAAACTCTGATGATACCTGAGAGGCTAGAGAGAACTAACTCTTTTTTATTATAATTTATCTTTATTTTATGTACATTGTTGTTTTGCCTGCAAGTATGTCTGTGTGAGGGTGTCAGGTCTCCTCGAGCTGGAGTTATAGATAGTTGAGAGCTGCTACGTGAAAAGCAGCCAGTGCTTTAAATGGCTGAGCCATCTCTCCAGCCCCCATAGCTATGGTACTCAGCAAAGTTGTAAAGCTTTCTCTTTGATGAGTGACATGCAGAATGGTTTCATATGTTGAGAATTCATACTACAAACAGACTGTTAGCTATAAGTCAAATAAACAAATAATGCATTTATCATCATTATTATTCCTGAAATAAGTTTTGGGGAAAAAAAAAAAAAAAAAGAGATGAACTTTCAAATGAGAAGGCCGCAGCCTTTGACAAATACTCAGGGCCAGAGCAAACACATAACACTAAATGATGATATAGTTTCTTCCTATTAGAACTTTGTACTTCACAGCTACCAGGTATGGGATACCACACATCACTAGATGTTAAGACGTCAATTTGTTGTTCAACAAACTCAGTCACATGATCACCCCGCCAACATACACACACACACACACAAACACACACACACACACACACACACACACACACACGCTGAGGAGTTATGCAGGGTGTGGCTCAGCCATGTGTATAACCTTTGTGATAAAACTGTCTCTCAGATTCTCAGTGCTAGTCAATGGGATCAGCCAAGTAAATTACATTTCTTTAATAAAAAGATCTGGAATTGAAAAACTTTTTTTAAAGTTACATATGTTTCCCTCATATATCAGTGGGCTGAGAATTTTTAGAAAGCACTGGGTATATATCAGTTATCCATTCAGTTCAGATTCTGAGCATCAAGAGATAAGTGGTCAGAAAGTATTATCTGCTTTGGTTCCAATCCTTTAAAACCAGACAATTTATACCTGTGTTCATTAAGGTGTATGTAATGTATGCGAAATGCAGAGAAATAAGTTACTACTCAATCTCAGATACACAAATATACTTAAGAAAGAGAAGTTTTATTAGGGCAATTTCACTTTATTTTTCCATACAGCAAAGTCAACTACTGCAGTAATAATAAAATAAGCATAAAACAAATTGCAGCCCTAGACAAAATACATAATTTTAAGCAACTACAAGCAGAAAGTAAGTTGTGATTACATAATAGTAAAACCAAGCACATTGTCCTTTCAGCAGATGAAAGTGGTCGGGTTGCTACTAAGTGCAACATCAGCAGCCAGCTGGAGTGAAGACTGGGCAACCAAGGGATTAAACAAGTGGCCATTGCCACATTTGGCTCTTGTGAGTGCTTCTGAATTAAAAATTATAATTTTGAAATTTGAACTTCTTTTTTTTCACCTGCGGAAAGAACAAGATCTACAGCAATTAAAAAACAATCACATAACAACTACAGGTGTGCTGTTTGGTTTGCCTGTTTATGGTTTAAATTTTGTGAAAGTCGATACTTGTTTTGAAGATTTCGTTTTGTGAACAATAAACCATTGAAATTGGCAGAAACCGATTTGAATAATATATGTCCTTAGCATAGTTCTTTCTTTTTGTTGAAGTTTTAAACATGCAGTAGTTTTGAAAACAATGTAAGGAATATCTGATCCATGATTTCACCTTAATGGCTGAAGTACCTGCTATTTTTGGTTATGATCTTCAGGCAGATTTGGCCCAATGGAGTTTTGTCAGTCATGAGATCTTGGAAGGATGGCAAATCTTTCCAGCAGAAAAATCCTGGCAAACTACAAGCTGTCCACAACAAGCAAAGCAACGTGTCTGAAGGGTATGGAGTGCTAACTCTGTGCCACTTTTGCAAGCAATTTTGCTCAGTCTGTCATTTCATTAGCCTTAACAAAACTCCTTGTAATTATAGACGTTTTTATTCAAAATAAGATCTTGCTATTATACAGGTTTCTCTCTTTTGACTATATACAGAAGTGCAAAAAGTCAACCTTTCTCTCTAGACTTTCCAACATGCTAAACTGCAGCATCATCAACCCCCAGGAGTTTGCACACACGCTAAAATTCTCATTACGTAAACTTTGAATATTTGGATTATCAACAAAAAGTCCCTTGTTCTATTTATTGATTATGCAGCTTATTTATAACAAGGCCTGATATTCAGGGATTTCAAAAATATTAAACAATACTTTAACATTTGAAATGGATACAGTAGAAAATAAATTTTATTCTAATATCTAGGATCTAGATCTTCTCATAATAACTAATTACAAACAAAATAAATCATCAAAATATTACTCAATTGTCTGCCAGGATTGTTGCCATAGCAACAACTTAACTTCTTACTTAGCAATGATTATATATTTATAAGATATCCATATAAAAGATCTTTGTTCTTTTAATGAAAACTAGACAAGAACAATGACTGACATTCTTACACTGTAATATTAAATCAGTAAAATATAAATCATTTAGTTAACAATAATACGGATATTCATATGACACTACATGTAATTTAAAACTGAGTATGTTATGAAGAAAAAACTACTTTAATTTTTTTGTATTTTGAAAAATTCATTGGTAAAATCTAATAAAACAATAGTCTATAAACTGAAATGGTATTCAATTGTTAATAGAAAATGAAAATCTAATAAATGTAGGAAATGAAAAACTACATTTTAACAAGAAAAATAAGTAATATTCTATAATGTAACTAACTACAATAACATGTGAAGTCACCATTACTCTCTTAACACGATTGAAATTACATTGGTATGGGTTCCAACCCGTAATGTAATAATCTAAGGCTTTAATAGATGTACAGTACAATCAGTAAAATCAACACATCAGTCTTATATTAGAAAGCATCTCTCTCAAGCATAAAAACTTGCAGTAAACTTGGAAGTATGGAAAGTTCTATAACGGAACTTTCACTTCTCCCATTCCACACTAGAACTGCCAGGGACCTGGCCCCTGCTCAGCACTTTGTAGAACTGCTGAACAGGGCAAAAATACCCTTACTAGCTGCGACATCCAAACCACAAAAAGGGGAATTCCTTTGGATGAATCCATTCTTAAAAACTGAATGCACATCTATTTTTAAAATTTTTAAAAGGCTTTCTAAGGCTATAAGCAGTTAATCTGAACAAAAGAATCACATATAAAATTCACCCATGTACTTAACCCACCCAATTACTAGGTTAATTAAACATTTCCCATTTTCATATTTTGGTTTATCATGCATCTGATGACAGTGCTGTTCTCTTTGTTTAGAGTCACTATTTTGAATGTGACTGTGATGAAGCATTTAAGCAAACGTGAAACCATTTCTGCAAAGCATTTATAGTCTTTTGACTTTTGACAGAGGCTATAAATAGAAGCAAAATAATTTCCTCAAACATTTTTTTGTTATTGTGTCTCAGAAATGGCATATCCCTTTTGAATAACATGTTATATAGAGAGTATGCATAAATATTACACTACAATGCATTAAAATAATTTTATATATCTATTATATATATCTCCAGTATGTGAAAGTTTATCTGTGTTGAGTTGTGTTGTGCTGTCTATTGTTACTGTAAAGTTAAATTGGCCATTTCTGAGACAGCTTTGGTTTCAAAAACAAAAAAGAAAAAGAAAAGAAGAATGGTGCCCTTTGACTGATTAGTACTAGCAAATAAGCAACAAAATGTGGCTCTGAAAATAACACTGAAGAAATAATACTCTAATTTGATGTACAGTCTATGGCACTTCATGAGAATCCTTAACAACATGGTACTTAAAGCCATGATGTGCTTTAAAATATACACAGTTGTGGTTTTGCTTGGCACATTCATCTCTGTCAGATCCCTCCCTCACCACATCTTACAATCTATTACAGTAAAAATATTACTCTTAAACAAAAATGACTGTGCATGCGCGCTCTCAGCTCTAATGGCAATTTTAAATACAAGGTGCACCTTTGTTACTTGTAAACCTTGAAAGAAATAAACTCATTTTTAAAAAATTATATCTTGGTCTACAGACGTACCAATACATAATAGAATCATGGTTACACCATAGTCTGTCTTTTCAAGATGGCATGAATATATAGGAAACTAATTATGTATGCATATTTTAATGCATAACTCTGTGCTACAAAAGAAAGACAATGTTGTTCTTTTAGATAGGAATATCACCTCAGCACAAATACCAATTGAATGTACAAAGTGTGTAGGCAACAGTGTGCAGCAAGTTCCCATGTTGTCTTTTCTTCTGGTTAACATGCAATATGTGGATGTCTTGCGGCTGAGGGATTTTGTGTGTGTTGCTTGACGGTATATACAATATGGCTAATGACGTCGTCTTTACTCTAACCAAGCACACTGTCCTTTCCTCTTTGTATGATCTACAATGGGAAAAGAGATAATCTTTGTTAAAACATATAATTATTTAAAGCATTTTTCAATATATAATTAATTTTTCATTACACACACATTCCAGTACATAGATACCACGCTGACAAAAACACTCTTTCTAAACTTATAACCAACAAAGTAATGTCCTTACTCCATGTATTTGACCAAGTATGAAGAAACTGTTATTTGTCTGCCACCCCACATTTTTCCATTTACACATAGGGTCTCATTGTGCATCCTGCCTAGCCTGAAGCTTGTTATGTAGACCAGACTGGCCTTGAACATACACAAATTCACTCATTTTAGAGCTCCAAGTACTTGGGATTAAAGGTGTGCACCACCATGCCTGGCCAGAACTTCTTTGAGAGAGATTACTAAATGAACAAAAATCAAATTAAGTAACTGTTGGCTGCAATGCATCTTCGGAAGGCCTTGTCAAAGTCTCATTTCACTCCTTTTTAAATGGATCTTGAACTCTGCCCACCTTTCTCTCTACTCTGGAATCTATGTCTGGCCCTTGCTATGGATTCTTCTCATCTAGTTTTCCAACCACCCCTGACGACCTAACTCTGTCCCTTTTGCAAGGTCCTTACTCTCTCCTTATAAACAACACTGCCACTGTCCAAATGCCTTCTCTATGACTGTTGAGAACAGGAGCCCTACATCTTTTCTCACAGGGAGCTTGTTCAAAGTTCTCTTATGCTAGCACACAGTTCAGAGATCATTTATATTATTGCACAATTGACATGGTAACTAACACAAAGCAGTGCCAAACCTTACTTGCAAATATGTCAATGATTTGCAAATATGAGTAAATAAATGCATGAAAGGAAGAAACAAAGAACTACCATCCTGCTACTGACAAGACTGAGATTCAAATGGTTTATTATAAATGTAAAAATATAAGCATTTGTCATGTTTCTATGGACATGATCTAAGTGTGTATATGTTGAATAAAAATGTCCTCTAGAAATGAAAAATAGTCAATTTCGCGGGTACTGAAAACAATGTTATGGAAAGCAAAAACAAGAACCCAAGCCCTTGTAAATAACAGTAGCATCTTTATAATCTTACTATCACTAAGCTAGTTATTTTGTACTAACTATTCTACTAATAAATAAAGGGTCCACATGTGTGTGTGTGTGTGTGTGTGTGTGTGTGTGTGTGTGTGTGTGTATAAAGTTATTTAAGAGTTGGACTCATTGTTCCCTATTGATCCTGTATACAGTGATACATGGTACAGGTGGGTCTATATTCTCATAATGAGTAATATAATAGTTAAAATAAAATTAATGCCCAGTGTCCCCAAATGACTGCCTATGAGCCAAATCTAGTCTACTGTCTAATTTAAAAATAAGGGTTTTCTTGAGGTATAGAAAACATCTATTTATTTATATATTCCTAAGTGTTTTCACTAAAGTGGGGGAGTTGCAATAGAACCTGACAACATACAGACAAAAATACAGACAAAACAATTAACAATAACAACAACAACAAAAACTGTCTCTAAAAAGACAAAAATAGCTGGTTGGTACTTCTTTAAGAAAATTTCACCAAACCCTAACTCTTCTGTCATATTTTATTCATGCTTGTATTTGTTTGTAATATGAAATAACACTCCCAAATATATTCTTCTTTGTATTTAAAATATTAACACATTCCAACCACAAATATAGAGTGATTATATTGCATAACACACTTACTGTTTTGTGACGACAACTCTACATCTGGGTAACATACTTGTGGCTAGTCAGATGTTCGGCAGATATTATGGGTATCTAGCAAATAAAAAATTACTTAATGAATGATCCATGCAAGCAAGCCAACCACCAAGAGATGAAAACATCTTACTATTAAACGTATAAAAATAGTGAGATTTAGCTGGGAGGTGACAGCCCTCATTTGGTCAATAATGACATTAAGTTAATGTAAACACAAGTGCCAGAGAAGCACCTTACTGCTTGTAATCTTTGTTGTAAGTACTACCCTACAGATGTTACCAGTACTTAGCAAGTAAGAGAAGTACAGCTACCAAAAATTCATGCAGAGTAGTTATTGAAAGAAGCCCTTTTTGTTGGCCTACACACACGCACACACACACACCCTTGTGGTTTCAAATATTTAGCAATGATACTGAAATCAATAGCAGAAAATGTCTTGATTAACTTTGTGCAACCAAATTTCTAACATTTTCATTCAGATCAAAGTATTTAACTTGTGACCCAAATTAAATATACCAGGTGTGAATTATAAAATAGTAGTTCAAAATAACTGGGAAAGAGAATAGGTTTGTTCATGAACTGACTTCGGAACCTCACTACATATCCTACTGCATTTTAAATAGGCAAAAACTCAGAGAACTTGGAAGAAAATACAATGACAATAAAGTAACCGGGGTTACTTTTTTCAATACGAAATCAAACTTGTGATTTGTTTCTTCTTCAACTGCCATTAAAGGGTAATAATGTACACAAAGCAGCCCTACAAGTTGAGCATAGCAGAGGCCCGAGGACATTAGTTCTAACAACCCTGATTTGTTTCCTGGTTGTGTGAACCTAAGCAAGGCAATTGGTGACTGTGCTTAAACTTATTCTATACAATGACACTAAGTCCATTTCAGAAAGTTTGTTGGGGTAACAATGAACTCAAATACATGAAGGCTTTTATTGTTTCCATTTAAATATCCTAGGCTATCTCAATCTACTAAAAAACTATAATTCACAGTCTGAAGTATATATCACCATGTTCCTTTTAATTTTAATTTCTTAGCTGACATTTTACACATTTCTACAGCATTGGCAAACGGCACAAAAATGTGCTCCAAGCATAATGAAGCTTCTCATACCATTGTTCCTGCTGCTGCAGGACAGGATGTTGCACCCAACAGTGTAGAAGCATCAAGGATGGGGCTGTCGAAACATACCAAGGACCTTCAACACCACTCGATGCAGATGAAGGGCCAGCTATAAACTTCTGCATGCATGCAGGCTGCATTTTGTGGCATCAGCTATTTCCAGCATTGCTAATGTACTGTAGGCATATACATATGTATGTATATGTAGATATAATATATGTGTGTACATATATATCCATTCCCTTTTCTTTGGTTGTAAATAGTAATAAATAGTATGAAGACTCAGGGAATTATGCATGAAATGGTCACAGCACAATGCAAAAAGTAAAGTGTCCCCTACAACCCAAGTGGCCAAGGGCATTTTGAATTTGCTTTGCTATAGTTGTGCTTACACCAGCAATTCCATAGTCATATATACTACATACAGGAGACTCTAGCATCATTGATGTGCACCATAAATGAATTGCACAGAATCTACTGATATTTCAGCCAAACTATCATGCCACATATGCACAAGCTAGAATTCTTGTAAATGAGTCTTATGTGTTAGCATAAATCCAAGGGTATTTTGATGTCTAAAAAGACTAATGATTCTTGGCCAAGATGTATTTAAGGCTTATCTGAAACTTAAAATTAAATCCATTTGACATTATGAACTTGAAAGTATTTAATGACTATATTAATAGCTAAAAGTTCATCAACAGAAGATGATATTTTGGAAAAAACAAATGAAAAAAAGATGAATGTTTCTCACAGCAGTAACTGTTGGCTTAGTTGGTCTGCTTGCTCCAAGGACACTATGTGGATTCTCATCTAAGTCTCATAGACTCCATCTAAACTCTGCCAGTAGGACATGCATAACGTGGTTTAGTACCTTGCACACATGACCAACCCTACTGAACTGTGCTGTCATAACAGGCATAGCTTCATATTCAAGGCTGAATTTATTTTTAAAATGTGAGCAAAATTAATCCAAAGCTAGAAAGTATTTCTTTTAAAGAAAATTCAGAAAATGCTGGTGTGAGTAATGCCAGTTTTGAATTTTAAATACCTTAAATGACCAATTTAGTTTAAATAGCCTATTGTTGTCTGTAAAAATTTAAATTTAAGTAGATCTCTTAGCTTAAAAGAATTCTGCCTTTGCTGTCTTGGTTAACCAGGTCAGCCTTAAATTCACAGAGATCCACCTGCCTCTGCCACCAAGAGCTGGGTTTAAAGGTGTGCATCACCATCAACTGGCAAAATTCTGCATATTTTTTATTATCCTCCATACTTTAACTGAATATAGGATAACTGTCATTTACCAAACATAACTTCTGTTTTTCTTTTTCCTTTCTAAATCTCTAACATTTATGCAGGTTAACTGTAGAAATGAGAGCACTTAGTTTTATTTTCCATTTAAAGCAGCAAGACTCAAAGCTGAGAGATGCTGCATATAGAAGTATTAAATTTTAATAAGTAATCTGCTTCTCAAAATTAAATTATAAAAATTATATATCAAACTCTATTTACAAGAGTGGTCATCTGTGGCATAAGAATACATTTAAATATTTTCCTTTTTATTAAGAATTTAGGAACTGAGAATCTATACATCAGATGCTTTAATGATAGCCTTGTAATTGCTTCCATTTTGGTTGGCCAAAATATTTATAGAATTGGTTGAGAAAAATGAGAATTGCTTGTGTAATTATCAGTTTAGTAGCTTCAGAAACAAAGCTGCGATAATTTTGGAGCACTAAAAATGGCATAAAAGCAATTGGCTGCTTGTCATAGAGAGAATGTGTAGGCCAACAAGAGGTATCTTTGAAACCCCATGCTCATGAAAGCACCCTCTACAGCTCTCACGTACACACGATTCCCACTGAACACAACGGGAGATCCATGTGCGTTAAAGCTGTTGGACTGGGCCCTATTAAGAGTTGGTTTTTAAGAAACAAAGCTATAAATTAGCAAACCTGGTTGGCTGTGGCTGTTGCAGCGAAGGGAACACTTGTGGCAGATGTTGTTGCTGCGGACACAGTGGCTGGCGTAGCACCGTGCACCATGGGAACTTTCGGAGGGAAAATCATATAAGCAAACATACAGAAGAGTGTAGCAATATGGAAACCATGGCAACATGGAGGAGATCATTGGGCATGGTATTTATCATAGCAAGAAGCCATGTGACAGGACATCATCACCAGCGAGTGACATGCAATCACAGCGCAAAGCAGGACAACATTCCAGGAGAGAAGGGGAGGGAGGGATGAGAGAGAAAAAAAAGGGGGGAGAAAAGCTTGTTACCATCAAATCAAGAAAATTGACACAAACAGGCTTAATTTGCTAAGTTAAAAAACAAGAATTTTATATAGTGTTCAAAGACATTAAAATATAATAAAAATACAAATATTTACTTTGTACAATTATTCTTTTGAATAAAAGTTCTTTTTTATTATTCACTATTATAAAAATATACAGTCATTACTTTTATGAGATAGACTTGTTTTTATATACTAGAACTCATAGTCCAATCAAAATCCACTAACAGTGACTAAAGGAAACTTGTGTGGAAAGAAAACATTTATGTGGGGCCATGTCAATTAAATAGAAATTGGCATTTAATTGACAGGTGTTAGTAAAAAGGAAATGGACTTGCCCAATAGATAAACGTTAAACTTAGCAGTGGATTTTGAGGGGCTGTGAGATGCACCATAGGTTTAAGATAATCAAGAAACAAAGCTGGCACCTACCAACACTTGTAGCGGGTGTCATGCACAATATTGAGCCTGCCCATCATGCATTGCAACAGGAAGGTGGATTTGAAAAGGGAAAAGAATTAAAACATCCCATCACACGTGTAATTAGGAAATTCATTTGAACAAAGAAGAAAAATTGTTATTACGGGAACAGTGGCATGTAATTGTCAGCACAATCAAATCATACAGTAGCACAGTGATCAGTTAGAACTAGTCCCAAGTGAAGAGTAAAAGCCAGTTTAACTGTGTGCTGGTATATTTTGTTTCTCCTAACTATTGCCTATAATAGAGTACTTTCAAGAAAATTTAAACCTATTTAATTCACTTAGAATAAATTCTGCAATGTTTTGTTTTAATCCAGTCACTGGCTATCTTAATGCTTTGCTACTTCCAAATCTGACATATGAATGTATTGTTTTCTTTAGATTGACCACCCTGAATAATTAGAAATAGTGTTTATTATTAAAATGCTAAATACCTCAATGCATGCAAGTGACTGGACAGTGTAATAAAACAGAAACTAATTTAAACTCCTGGGCTTTGTTTTCTGCTCACTGTAGTAGCAACCACACATACGCAAACAACGTTGTGACTATCCAGACAGAAACTTTATTCTGAGGGCTATCACGCAATAAATAAATAGTATGCAAAAATCTGAAAAGTCTTCTTTAGATTAGAATCCAAATGCAGAAAAGGCATTGAGGGCGAGCAAAATTTCTTTGGAATCTCAAGCCACTTTACTGTAGGCATCTGGCAAAGAAGACTGATTTTCACTGCTAGTTCAGACCTTTAAGACTTAGAGTAGCCAAAGTTTACAAAAACTCAAAGGCAAGAATTTGCTAATTAGACTTCAATGAAACCCTGAGCGAGAGAGAGATAATGAGGATGCCCATGTCACATGTGGGGCCTTAAGCCCAATGTCCACCGAGGTGTGAGTGTAAGAACTAAATATAAATGCAATATTCATAGCTCCTGGTGTTCTCTGACATACAAATACTAAAAAATCTTATTTTACCAAGTACAGGCCACATTCACATATGGAGAACTACTGTTCTTTCTACAAGATTAATTTTGGTTTCTTAAGGTTTAAAATATAAAATGAATCATATTTCTATCTAAATCGGAATCTTGGCACATCCTGTTTAAACACTAGTAGCATCTGGGATGAACATTTGTTAAAAAAAAATTCTGCCAACTGAGTCTTCTCAGAGATTGTTTTACACAACAAACTGCCATTGAGAAACATAACTGAAATGAAGATTACTCAACTGGCATTGCTGTTACATCTGCAATTCATCCGCTATCACAATTAGACCATGAGCACTGTGGCCAGATTAAACTGAGCCCGGGAAAGCAAACTACTACTCTGTAAGGAGGTATTACTACATAAGGCATTTGAATAGCTTTGTAATTTGCTTCTACTGCTGTATAAAGACTTGTAAAGGGCAACAAGAACAACAAAACAGACCAATAACAAAGAGTATATTTAGAGACAACAGAGCAAGCAGGACTTAATACTGGGTCTAGATTTTGAGAAAGCACTACCCTACAGGACAGGAGAATTAGGAAAGAAAATGTAAAAAGGTAAATGAAGGAGTATAGTGAGCTTCCTAAGGAACTTTAAAGCCAGTTTAAATATTATCCAAGTTATGAGTTTTAAATTTAGTATCATGCTACAGTTTGCCCACTATATTTCATTCATTCATGCATACTGAGCCTGCATGCGCTGGAAGTGAGCGGACCTTATACACCTGTCTAAAACCTTTAGATTTTATAACTGAGTTTTTGGGTTTTCATCCTCATTATCATTGTAACCAATGCACACAGCTTCAGGAGGGATTCATAGCAAATAAACACAAGGCAGCAATGAAGATACTAGCTGGGGTGCGGTAACTCACAAATATGAAGACAGTGCTGTAGGACCCTCTTACCAAAACCAAAACCATTTTTGAAATGACCATAATATCCATCTTTACTCCAATTGGCCAATTTACTAATAATGATGCACAAATAGTCAATTTAAATTTTCCCTCAGCTTTCAGCATAAGACAAAATTTAACTGAATGTATTTATCAATTCCCAATTTCCTCTAGAAAGATATTTGCACAGTAGAATGAATAGTGTGGATATGAGAAATGTGTCACTGTAATTACATTGCTTTTTAAATTAAAATTTTGATTATCTGTGTGAATATAGAAAAATAGGATGACAATTTATTAGTAAAATACAGGTATAATTACTACTATGTTAAGGAGAAAAATAAAAATAGAAGAGAGAAAATTTTATAATCAGAGATCTGGTTGGAATTTCTGTGTGATCATTTTTGCATATTTAAGTCTATAATAAGGGGTACAAAGGTAATTTGAGGTATTCTAAAAATAAATAATATTACTTTATTATTAAAAACTTGTAGTTTATTAAATTGTCAAACTTGATACTCAAGTATGCAACAGTTTCCTTCTTTTTTCTTATTTATAAAAATTTTTAACATAAATTAAAATTTTTATACTTATAATCTATACTTATAATGATTTTAATACTTATATTTATACTCATAATGATTATAATAAAAGTGTCAGGCTACTGAACTTTGTGGTATCTCTTCTACAAAAATGGTACCATCTTCCTGCCTCTCTGGTCCAAGCATCTCTACCATCAACTAACAGAGGTTCCTGGTCTTTTCTTTATATCTGGTAGGGCTGGAATGTGAGTTAACATAGAAACTGTATTAAGTAAACTAGTTTAGCTCTTTTTAAACTATTTACCAACATTGGTTGGAAGAAATATTCTAGGTAGAAGAAAGTGAAATGTGCTTCCTCGGAAGACAGAAACACATTGGGAAACTCAAGACAGAGGACAAAGAAGTCTTTGCAGCCGTAAAGTTGTTAGGCCCATAACGTGTTTTCCTGTCTCCTTGATATTGGCATATTCTTAAGGCAGGATTCATAGGAGGCCTAGGGCCCTTGGAGAAGATGTCTTCCAAAGGTCTTGCAAACATGTAATGCTTACTGTGACAGCAAGGACTGAATGAGGGCAGAAGATCTGAGAACCTGGGCTACACAGGGCAGGGAACAGTGTGGGGAAAATGTCAGAGGACACCCTCCAAGTTCTCTTAGTATCTACTGAAATTAAAACTTCCCTTTATTTAACATTTGAGGCAATAAAATAAAATAAAATTAGTATTAGTGAAAATCTTATTTCTGACATATCAAAGGAGTAAAATTCATTTCAATAATATAAATGGGTCCTAAAGTATATCTGGTCTATATAAATAATCAGCTTTATTCTGAAGAGTAAAGGTAAAACAAAAACAAACAAATAATACTGAACTTAATCAAATATTTATATTTACTAGATTTTTTAAGTAAGGTAGAGAGTGAAATAGGTGTGGAGTTCATTGATCTGTAAATGCTGGTTTTGTTTCCTGAAATTCTTTTTAAGGTAGTTATATGACAAGCTCACAGCTATTAAGAAACAAGTCTAATTCTCCTATATTTGACTTTAAGTTCTGCTAAACCTTAAGAGTCATGTAATTTGGCTACAAATTGCTGGACTTCACTAGGCCCCATATTAATCACTGGTAACATGGAAAATGGAGCCAAATTTTGGGTTTGAGAAAAAAGGAGAAAAGATGCCTGTAATGTTTGGCAAGCACAGCATGGAGTCATTACTCAACCAATGGAACGCAAAGTGGAAAATAAACAGGAGAGCTGTGGGGCTGGAAAACATGCGCCCTACCTATTTCTGGATCTCACCCATAGTCAGGACTTTGGAATCTCTAGTGTAAATAGTAGCAGAGCACAAGGCATATAATCAATATGTGCTGACTGAATAGAAGGCAAGATGGATACAGAGAAAGAGCGGTCAGAGAGGTAAAGACAGAATGATAACTGAATAGACAAACACATGGGTGGATAGCATCATGAATGGTGAATTGAGTGGATAGATGCTGTGTAAATTAAGTTCTATTCTTAAATATGTGAGTAATTATCTTTGCTTACTGACTAGCCTTACACTAATCTTTGGCCAACAACCTAGTTCTTATGTATATAATCAACTGTTCTACAAACTTAGCAAACTGTGCTTCACTGTAATTTGAATGAAACAGACTCATTCATCTCTACAGGCACTGTTGAAGCAACAGACCACAGGACTCTGAGAATCCCAGCTGTGAAAATGATAGTGTATCTTCTTAGTTACTATGCTGTGATTACACAGAATGCTTCACTTAGATGTAATCCTATTTTATATACATATAAGATAACCTGGGTTTTGGGAAATGAGACTCTTTCTTCAAGATATTACAGATGTGATTATATATTAATCAATCGTAAGGTCGACTTCCTTTAGTTCTAGCAAAATTTAAAAAAATAAAATTGCCAGTATTTTTCAAGTCAAAGAATTTAGTATATAAATGCATAAATGTTCCCAAAATCTCAACAAAAATCACTAAACACAGCAATATGTGCTGTGTTTGCCTATCCAGCATTGTCTTGTCAATCTTTGGAAGCAGAGAACCAACCATCCTCATTCACAAACACGGGATAGACATGGACCTGCAGGAGGCCTTGTGTATCACCTACCAAGCATTCTAAACACTAACTAGTTCCCTTCGGCTGGGTCTCTACTCCCAAAGCCATCCAGACCTCACAGTTCCACACTTAGTTCTGTGTCACATCACTGTTTTGGTTTCTGTGTGGCTTTAGGGGTATTTGGTTTACTTTCCCTGCAGAAATTCTTTATTTTCTACCTTCTGACAAAGGAGTTTGTCAGAAATAAATACATCATAGGAGTGTTTTTCATGTACATGTAGGCACATATGTAAAAATGGCAGTATGATTATTTTTAAATCAGGATGGCAGCGATTATCTCTGCTTATATGGCTAAAGAATCGTTCAACCTGAGCTTTAGGTCCTTCAAAGCAGGTTGCAAATACATACTATTTTATTTTCCTGCTGTAATTCCACATAAAGGTACATATAAATAGAAAATCTCTGATATAAAAATTTATTAAAAGATGCAAGTACATCTTTAAAATTTTAACCTATTTCCAGTACACTTTAAATTAACACTATATCTTTAAAGAGTAGTTGGCAACTGATTCTGAGAAATAGATATAATTATTGTTTTCTTAATTCAAGCCTACATATTTTAGTTTAGAAGCAGACTACAGGGCTGTTAAAGGGCAAAACTGTCATCTATGCAGGTCATACTTGATATACAATTGTTGGCTGTACTGATATAGAGAAGAATGAAATGTTTGGATAGGAGTGAGACGTTAATAAGAAAACCTATGGGTAAACTAGATTATTTCAAGTTTATTTACATAACATGTGGAAGAAGATAGTTTGTTTTCTTTTTAAATTTCAAACAGGTAAATTATCATTTAAGGGTAATATTTTATTCAGTGAAAAAAAATGACAGAAATAAAATTTTAATTTGTTTAAATTCCATTAAATTCTAATAATCCCTTCAAACTTGGCCTAGGGACCTGGTTATTTAAAAGTGAACAACTGTTCATTAAAAATATTAAAATTCCAAAAACAGTGAAACGTAACAAAAAAGCAAAAAGATGAATTACTGGAAGTCTCTGAACAACTCTATATAAGGAGATGAAAGATATCTGTGCTTTAGTGTGAAGATTTCCCTAAGATCAATGAACATGATACAGATTAAAGCCACTTAATTTTTATCCTAATACAGATAAATTCCAACTTGAACAATGTTATCTCCAGAGTATACTTATCATTTAACCTGGAGCATTTTAATGAAATATTTTAGCTAGCTAATTTATTCTGTGCCGATGGCCCCTTTTCGAGTAATGAACTGTATAAAAACTTTTGCTTCCCAGTAATATCTAATATGAACATAATGCATAATTTGCTAATAAGTCTAAATAAAAATTATCCTATTTTGTAATAAAACAGAAATGTGAAACTCTAAATACTGTCAGTATAGCACAACTTCTAAATACATGATGTCTATATCTAGCTATTAATTTACTAATTTTTAACAAATTATCAAAAATATCATGTATATATATCTTCATAATGTTCTTATAGAATTTTAAGACTCTATAAGAAAGAAAAAGAGATTAGTAAATCTTGGTAATTAATTTAAAAATGTAAGGTATAAAAAGTTAAAAAAAACCTTAGGAAATAAATTAAGAATGTTGAAATAGTAAATTTTTAACCATCTAAGTAAGTTATTAGTGTTTTTAAGCTTTAGATTTTTATAAAGAAGAGTATGTGTATGTGACTAAGCTGAAGACAAACTGAAACACAAATGCACAACTCAACAGCTGTCCCATGGGATAACTAAGCAGTAAATACAAGCACCCAGGGAACTCAGAGCCACATCAACTTCAGCATAGGAACAGGAATAAATTTAGTAATGCAAAATTAATATGAAGAGCACCTCCTAAGAGCTCTAGGAGAAATAAATTTCAACAACCTTGGTCTATTTTGCAAATTAATGGTTGAAAATGTCAAAATTGAGTCATTTCATAAAATTGTGGAATCTTGAAGGCAAAGGGGTCTTACAGCAGGAGAGCATCATAAC
Organism: Sigmodon hispidus; assembly: GCA_004025045.1. Classification (NCBI taxonomy): domain Eukaryota; kingdom Metazoa; phylum Chordata; class Mammalia; order Rodentia; family Cricetidae; genus Sigmodon; species Sigmodon hispidus. The sequence continues at coordinate 158,860 of PVIH01002755.1, read as the reverse complement.
ACAGCTTGACAAACATACAACAGTGTTGAGGAAAGAGAAAAAAAGAGAATATTTCAATTCCAAAGAGCATAAACACCAATAAATATATAGAACATATCTGTCTCCATAAGCTTACATTTTTAGGTTTAAAGAAAAGTCACTTATGAAAACCAAGTGTCTCCCCATCTGACTACCTTACCATATACTCTCTCTACAACTGACAGCTAACCTGGGCTCTAACAGGAGAACCCTGTGTAGGTCATCAAAGATGCATTCCGTAGCAAATCCAAGCCCTTACCTGGTGGGAGGAACGTGGTATGCTGCTGTAATTGCATGTTGGCTAGAGCCTGTTGGTATTGGAAAATACCAGTGTTAAAGACTGCGGTGGCACCGTTGGCTTTTTCAAGAGCAGGCCTCTTTGGCAATGGGGGAAGTACAGCTTGAGGAATTCCCTGTTTAGTGAATGAGTATAAAAACAAATACCAGTAAAAAGAGAAAAAGAAAAAAGAAAAATCAGTTGTAGGCTAAAACTGTTAGGGAGCACGAGCAAGCAAGCAGCAGAGCACTTAACTACCCAGGGGAAAATCCAGTTGACAAAACCAATTCAAGAAATTAAGCAAGATAAAAGCTTTAAAGGAAGCATTATTTCGTCCACAACAAAAGCCCACTAGTAACAAGAGCATATGTTATAATGAGTAAGGTGTTTTATGTCCCATAATGCTTCAGGCTTTCTGTGAGAAGCCACTGACTTGGGAAAGAAGAAAAGCTGTAGAGCGAGCTCCATGAGGAAGGACGGGTAGAAGCACTGTTAATAATTAATTGTCCAGTGACTGGCCAGGGAAACATCCTGCCAGCTCTGCCCTCCCCTATCTGCTGACACATGCAAATGTCCCAGAGCATGCAAACTCTCCTTAAATACTGCACTATACATGTTAAAAAGTAAAGAATTCTACCACTAAAGCCATGCTAACCACACAAGTACATAAATATACAGTGAAGAACCACACTTGATTATCCTCTAAGTATTTCATTAGAAAGCTTTACAATGTAGTTAAACTGAATGTGGGCTGTTGGGATTCCAGTCTTTCATTGTACCATAGCCATCTATGTACACATTTTAGGTCTTTCTGCTCATTTTTCAGGAAACCACACTCAGTTTTTCATTGTACTTCACCACTTTAAACAGGAAAAGGATTATATATATTTTAATTGGTTAAAAGAAAAATAAAACAAAACCAAAAAAAAAAAACAAACAAAACAAAACAAAAAACAAAAAACCTTGTATCTACAATAAAGCTACATGCCAAGCTAAAAGGTGAAAGGTCATAGTACCAGGTCAAAGGTTGCCTCGAGGGGTCGCTTCAGTGATTTGACAGCCGACTGAGTCTTAATTAGCAGGCAGCGAGCACATGATGGCAATGGGCCAGTGGGGTTCAAGCGCATTAACATAAACAGCAAGCAGAGGTGCATCATGGGGGCAGCAGTGCATTTTGGGTAGGTGAGAAAAAAACAAATAAAAAAACAAATCATCGGAATGCCATATACAACGAATAACAAGACTAAGCATGCACAATAAAGGCACTATTGAGTTGTTATTGGAGGATAATTCCTCTTTGTAGTTAATTACAAACAATACTCTAAAGAAAAAAAAAAAAGGAGTGAAAGAAAGAGAAAAGGAGAGAGTCTGCCTTCTGTATTTTTGCTCAAGTATCCATAAACAAACACAGAAAAAGACCTCTCTCATGATGATTTTATTGTGCAGTGACAATGATTTTTTATGAATATTTAAATAAGTCATATTTATATTTAAAAAGAAAAACATTAAAACAGATAAGCCAAAAAATGGACTATTAAACTCAGCTACTAGGTCACATTAAAGTTTATCTTAAGAAAAACCATTTAGTACCTAGTCTAAATTATCCAAATTTTTTAACTCCTTGAATAGTACTGGTTTTTTTTTTTTCCTTCCTGTATAATGGCTTAGTCAAGATTTGGCATTTTAATAATCATGTTTATGCCACAGTAGGCTTTCACACTATCTAGATGGCAGGCTATTCAAAATGTTGCAGCTAATTTAGAAACAATTTTGTTGAAGCAATTCTTCTAAATAGTTCCAGATTATGTTATTAAAAGCAAGATAAATGTGAAGAGGAGCCATGATGTGCAAAAGAACACACCCAGGAAAAACAATGGCTGACTGGATGGTATGCAGAAATCAGAGACTGGAGACAGCAGTGTTGTTAGATCAGAAAGGAGACAAGTGGTTCTTTATGAAGCAGGAATTTCAGAAACCCTACATCAATAAGACAGATTCTTGGAGGTTAGGCCAAGAGGGGGAACAATCTAAACCATCTGAGGAGTTACCCTCATTTCTGTGAATGGTAGCTTCTTATGTATTGTGTGGGATACCTGAACAAACATATATTCAGCAAAACATAAAGAAGAGGTTAATAGGTGAAGAGCTTGTAGTAGACAAATTGTTCAATATCTTTGTGACTGCTGACAGGAAGGGTACTGATGTGTCTACTCACCATGGCAGCTGCAGTGGCTGCAGCCTGTGCTGCTGCAGCCTGGTTGACCTGGTACTGGGCAGCCTTGATCTTGGCTTGCAGGTGTGCAGGAGGATGAAAGTATTTGCACTTTTCCCGAGAGCATCTCCCTTTGATGTAATCCATGCAGACCGTGACTGTGTTGTCATTGGTGTCAATCATTGTGCTGTCCGCAGGATGAGCAAACCGACAATCATTTTCTCCACGGTTGCAATTGCCTCGCTGGTACTCTCGACACACCTGCCAGGTCATTAAGTGAATGGTATTTAGTCAACATGACCAAGCAGGTCCTTTCTGAAGACAATAATTCAACTATCCAAACTGGTGACCAACGGTGTATACAGGAGGAGAATGGCAAAATAGAGCCATACAGCAGCAAAGTTTGGCAGTTGTTCATATGTAAATATTGCATCTTTAAGCAAAATGTCCTTGAGAAAGAAAATATGTTTGTGATGAAAAGAAATATAAAATAAAAGTGCTCATTCCAGTAATGTGTTGGTGTATTTATTAATTACCCAGGGGAAAAATATGGGCTTTATAGTGAAGAAAGCCAAGAGATACCACTTTCACCAAGTAAACATATGAATATTAGAAAGAATGAGACACAAGAACACCACTTTCTATTATTGTAGGAAAAAATGTATCACACATAGTTTTTGTATTGTTGTCCATTGTTAATCCTGAGGAAATACTAGACATATTGAATGGAAAGCATTTTGCAAGATAACAAAACATTCTTTCAAAGTGTCAATGCCATTAAGATAAGAAAGTCACTGTTATGGAATGGATATCATAGAGCCAGAGAAAGGATGCTGGAAGGACAGGGGCTGATGAGATGCTGCTACCCAACCTGACAACTTGAGCTTGACTCCTCGAATCCACATGGTGGAAGGAGAGAAGTGACTCCTGAACACTGCCCTTTGATCTCAACATACACTCTGTGGCATGCAAGCTACCAGACATATATACAAGTTAATAAATAAATGTAATTTAAATTATTAGACTTGTAAGTGGCACTGAAGTTATTTTATATGTTAATATTGAGTTTAGTGAATGTCAGGCAAAAACTTTTCGCTATGTACTTGTAACTTTTGGGTAAACAGAATTAGTTCTAAGTGAAAAACACAAAATATTCTCACTTGATTTCTACCAAAATGTTTTCAGGAGTGACTTTTGAGCATTAAAAATTCATTTAGCATTTGTATAAAGCAGGTGAAGAAAGACTCCGTGAGCTACTGTTTGTTTGGCTTATGTCTGTTAATATTGGTGTGGGGATCCTGGGGAAGAGGCAAATGGATTCTTTCTCATTCGTTTGCCCTTCCAGTGTTACTTAGGTTTCCATGTATGCCTTTGGGAGTTTGGTCTTCTGACCACAAGAGGGCCATCTAAAACACTGAATGACTCTTGACTTTATTACTTTTGTGTTCTAGCTTCAAACCCCCTCAATAGTTTACAACACACACTTCAAAGAAACAGTCTTTATATCTCTGGGATTTCAGGGATGACTTGAACAGGGCAAATGCAGACACTGAACACTGTTTTGTAGTTAAGCTGGAATGAGATGCTATGATTTTAAAGGTACTAATAAAAATGACTAGATTTAAACCCAGCCCTGATTATGCTAATATCCTATTATGGTAAAAAGCAGTTCATACTAAGAGCCTGGGTTTGGCTACATATTAAAAAGCACAGCAATGGCCTGGGTCCCCTCATTCTCTTAGTGTGTTTAGTTTTGAAGTATATTGAATAATTAAGTATACAAATGATTTAGAAAATTACAAAAGGCTAGATTTTGTTAATATATCCATACTTTGTTGAACAGAATAAATAAAAGTCAATTGTAATTATGAGTTCACAATTTAGAAAGTAATCGTGGTCAAGCTGTGTTCAGAAAAATCCCCTTCTCTAGCTGAGTTAAAAAGAAAGTCCCGTGGCCTTCAGAACACAGGTTTCTGGAGCCTGTTAAAAAACGACAGGCTTTTTATCATGGGAGCCAGGATAAAAGGTGCCCTGAAAGAAAACACATTCAGTGTAGTAGGGGCATCTATCCATAAAATACACACTATGTTTTATGTTCATGTATATGTATATGCATTATAAACAGAAAGGCCATTTTTGTGCTTAAGCCAATTTGTCAGTGTTGCCTCATCCAAGAGGAATCTCTCCTCAGTGGGTTCTCAATAATGCCCTCTATTCTAACTCTGCCAGGAGAGGATGGAAAGCAAAGACCTCACACTATTTTCTCCCTTGTCACATGGGCAGAAAAGACGAAAACTTAAAGGTGGTGCGTTTTTGACAGTTGCGTTTGTGCACGTACAGTTTGTATAGGATAAGACAGCTTGACTATAATTTACACTTCATTCTTTTGTGGAATGCAAGCAGGGAAAGCTGTGCAAACGCTTAATCAGAGGTGATAACTAAGCATCAACAGAGTTTTAAAGGAAACTGCTCTTTTTTGCTTCATGTTTTACTTTCAGATTTTTCCCCCAGTTTTTTGTTTGTTTTGTTTTGTCCTGACAGGGAAGGGGTAGAAGGAACACAGAAACTGCTACGCCCACATTAGTTCACAGTTTAGGGAAATAGTGAAGGAGAAGCCTTGTCCAAGTCTGACTGTTTGGCAGACATTTGGAATGTTGGGCACTGAAGGAAGCTAGCTTTAAGACACATTTTCTCCTTACAGCCACCAACAGGAAATGGGGTGGACCCAAGGACTGCTGAATATGGGTTGGGTTTGTTCTTTTTCCTGAAGATTTAAGAAAACTTCAGACTAGGTTTACCAACCTCATTAAAACAAAACTCTTACATATAGTTTACACTAGCAAATGAAAATTGACAAAAATTTCAACATACTTAATTTCACAACTGAAAAAGAGAACTTACAAAATTTATCAGATGACAAAATTAAATAGAAAATATTCAAAGAATATTCTGACTACATCATGGTTTAGCTACAACTTGGTTATCCTTTTCATAAAACAATGCTTTAGTAGTATCAAATTTTCATTTTTCTATATGAGGTCCAAGTCATCATTTTTGATTGTACCTCAGATATCAAATACTGCATAGACATGGATGACTCTTAAGTGGATATATAGATTATTTCCACTGTTTTCATATTACACAAAATTTTGAAAATGATATGCAACAATGGGCATTTTTTTGGTTGTTGTTCATTCTATTTATTTATTTTTAAAAATATTTATTTATTTATTTTCCTTTATTTATTTTGTATTTATCAAGAAAAACAGTAAAATGAATTTAAAATGCTGATAAGTTAACAATAACTGTAAAGAAGATAAAAATCATAAGCATGACTTATCAAGGGTGATAATCCAAATAAGATTGCTACACATATATTTACTTTGTGTTTAGCTTTCCTTCTGAATTTTTTTTTTCCATCCCTGTATATCCTTATTCAAGGTCCCTTCCCCCTCCCACCACATCAGGTCATTTTTTTCTTCTCCACAACTCCCCATCCCCTCCCTGGGCAGGGAGCAGACAGTCCCCACTGACCCAATAATGCTTAGTTCAGTCTCCACTCCTGGCAAATCCAGTTTTGTCCCCCCTCCCTCAAGAGTGAGTCAGGTGTTCCTATAGTTGGAGTGGGGTCCGAAGGGTCAGTCCAGGGTGTTTCTGATCCCAAGCTGTTCAGTGGTTGTGGTTTGCCACTAGGGCATGCTTGGCTTTTTTTCTTGTTTGTTTGTTTAGAGACCACTAATGAGTGAGTACATCCCCTGCTTATCTTTCTGAGTTTGTGATACCTCGCTCAGGAGGATATTCTCCAAATCCATCCATTTGCCTGCTAATTTTAGGATATTGATATCATTTTTTCTTACTGCTGAGTAGTATTCCACTGTGTAGATGTACCTCAGTTTGTTAATCCATTCTTCAGTTGAGGGACATCTAGGTTGTTTCCAGGTTCTTGCTATTACAAATAATGCTGCTATGAACATAGTTGAGCTAATACCTTTGGAGTGTGAATGTGCATCTTTAGGGTATACACCCAGAAGTGGTGTTGCTGGGTCCTTGGGGAGATTGATTCTCAATTTTCTGAGAAACCTCCATATTGCATTCCAAAGTGGCTGAACAAGCTTACACTCCCACCAACAATGGAGAAGTGTTCTCCTTGCTCCGCATCCTCTCCAACATAGGCTGTCATTTGTGCCTTTTATCTTAGCCAATCTAACAGGTATTAGGTGGTATCTCAAAGTTGTTTTGATTTGCATTTCTCTGATGGCTAAAGATGAAGAGCACTTTTTCAGGTGCCTTTCAGCCATTCATAGTTCCTCTGCTGAGAATTCCCTTTTTAGATCTGTACCCCATTTTTTGATAGGGTTATTCAAGGTTTTTGGGCTCTAGATTCTTGAGCTCTTTATATATCTTAGAGATCAGTCCTCTATCACTTGTAGGGTTAGTGAAAATCTTTTCCCATTCTATAGGCTGTCGTTTTGTCCTATTGACAGTGTCCTTGGCTTTGCAGAAGCTTCCTAGCTTCAGGAGATCCCACTTATTGATTGTTGGTCTTAGTGTCTGTGCCACTGGTGTTATATTTAGGAAGTGGTCACCTGTGCCAATTTGTAGAAGTGTATTTCCCACTTTCTTTTCTATCAAGTTCAAAGTGGCTAGGTTTAAGTTGAGGTCTTTGATCCACTTGGATTTGAGTTTTGTGCAGGGTGACAGGCTCAGATCTATTTGCATTTTTCTACACACTACCATCCAGTTATGGCTACACCATTTGTTAAATATACTATCTTTTTTCCATTGAATGTTTTGGGACTCTTTGTCAAAGATCAGGTGTTCATAGGTTTTTGGGTTAATGTCTGGATCCTCAATTCTATTCCATTGGTCCACAAGTCTGTTTTTATGCTAGTACCAGGCTGTTTTTATTACTGTAGCTCTATAGTATAGCTTGAAGTCAGGGATGGTGATGCCTCCTGAGGTTCTTTTTCTGAGTAAAATTGTTTTGGCAATCCTGGCTTTCCTGTTATTCCAAATGAAATTGAGTATTGTTCTTTCAAGGTCCAGAAAATATTGAGTTGGGATTTTGATGGGCAGTGCATTGAATCTGTAGATTGCCTTTGGTAGAATTGTCATTTTTACTATGTTGATCCTACCAATCCAGGAACATGGGAGAGCTTTCCATTTTCTGATATCCTCTTCAATTTCTTTCTTCAGTGATTTAAAATTTTTGTCAAATAGGTTTGTTACTTCTTTGGTTATAGTTACTCCAAGGTATTTCATACTATTTGCAGCTATTATGAAGGGTAATGTTTCACTTATTTCTTTTTCAGCTCTTCTATCTTTAGTGTATTGAAGGGCTACTGATTTCTTTGAGTTAATCTTATATCCTGCTACATTGCTAAAGGTGTTTATCAGCTGTAGCAGTTCCTTGGAAGAATTTTGTGGGTCATTTATGTATACAATCATATCATCTGCAAATAGAGATAGCTTCACTTCTTCTTTTCCAATTTGTATCCCCTTAATGTCTTTTTGTTCACAATGGGCATTTTTAATAATTTTCTAACATGAATATGTAGAAAAGAAATTTGTGGGTCAAAATCTGCAGTTATTTCCTATAGTTTGATAAATGTTTTTAAAATCTAAATTAAAATGATGAGATATAATAAACCATACACAAAATAAGATTCAATTAAAACCAAACTCTGAGTTTCTTAATCTATGAACATCAAAGCAGAGCTGATATCAGTTGGTCTATACAGTGTAAGGGAAATGGATGAATAGTTACTCTTGTCAGGAAATGCAACTCTCCACCTGCAATCCTCACCACTGCCGGAAAGCACAACCAATATAACACATTTTCTAACTGGGACAGTCAAAACCTAAACCTGTTCCTGTAGGTATGTCAACACAGATTTAAACTTTTCCTCAAAACTGTCATGTCTTATCACCTATGTTGGATTACCTTAAGATCTCTGTGAAGAAAAGCATCTTTCTGTGACTAGTTAATTTCATAACAGGCTAATGGATTGGCACTTGAAGTTACATGAGCAGGTACTAACCTTATGAAGGTCCTTTCTTGCCCTTGGTAACAGACAGCAAGTAAAAGGCTTCACAAGCATTCATCTTTAACTTTACAGTCTCCACCGGATATGGTAGCATAAATGCATCTACTTTGCATCATGAAAACTTACTATATTCTTTAGAATAAGTCAATTATTTCTATTATTATCAATGCTTTGTAATGAAGCACAGGCATGATCTTCAGTCTTAGCCACTTCTAACACATGTACACACTAATAATTTCTTAAAATACTCTTTAAGAATTAAAGTGATGTTTGGGTATTAACAGAAAGAATCCCAAAGCCAGAAAGCAGAATTTTGGAAGCTTTTTTTGTATGTGTGACTAACATATTGGCCTCACTTTAAGAGAAAACAACCACAGTTTTAACTTTACAGTACAGAACATAATGTCTTTGTAAAAAATAAACAATAAAGAATGGGCAAGCATATTGATACACATGCTATGCACCTGTGCTGTACATATAACATACATTCATATATTTTATATGTATACACACAAAAAAAAATACAGAGTGTTTTAATACTTCTTATGGCTGCTTTTGAAAGCCAAAGAATGATTTAAATGCCCTGTGACATTTAAGATAAAATATGCAATCCTCAAATTTTACACATAAGCAACATGAAGCCAATGTGATGCACCAAGCTTATGGAGTTAACTACCCTACAAACAGTGACCACTGGATTCCTATTTTCCAACATCACACCTTTGTATCCCATTTGGTACTGTCAATACTAGTAATTTTGAGGTGATTATATACAGTCTGAAAGCATTTTCAGTCTCTTTATTGTGTGACAATTATGGAAAAGATATTGCAAGAAGAACCAAGCCAAGATCCTAACTGTTTCAGACCAATTTTACTTCAGAAGAAAATAAATATTCAAAATATTTTAAGCTAGAACATGACTTTAATCTCTAAATTACCACAGGTGTCGATGGTGAGCAAAGAATTGTGGGTACTCTTTTCATAACTTTTCCCCTCCAGTGTGCCAGCTCTGAAGGTGTTGGGGGAAATGGCTCTGGAATCACACTGCAGAGCAAAAAGAGGTACAGGCATGTTTTCCTGTGCTTCTGTGACTATGACAATGACTCAGATTCTGTCAACAGAAGGGAGGGCATGCCCACTACTCTTAGGAATGCATGTAACACAGGAGAAGAGACTATTCTAGCAGTAGCAAAAGCAAATGACAAACCATATAAGCACTCTTCATGGAAAGAAAAACAAAAATCACAAAATACAACTATAGAAAAACCACCCAAAACTTTAAGGGAATAAACAGTTGAGAATGTAGCTCAGTTTAAGTCCATTCTTTCAGTGTCTTGAATATTATTACCTATTAATAATTGATATATTGACATTCCTCTAAGACTATTTGAGTACAATTAGTCAATTAACAATCATGTATTAAGAATCCTACGTTTGCTTTACAAAGGGCAGGGAAATAAGACTGATCGAAATGCAATCCAACTTCACTTGCACATAGCCTTTGTTAGAGAACTACTACCCTTGTGTACTGAGAATTCAAGCACTAGAGTGTATCTCTATGGCAAGAACAGGTTACATCACATTTCTTTCCTGCCCCGACTTCTCTATAAAACAATGATAATGACAGTGTTCCCCATCAGGTTATTCTAAGGGAAGGAAGACTGATGTCTCTGTGTCTGGAAAGACATCTGAACAACAATGCTGCAATTTGATATGCTTTTTAATATATCCAATAAAATTTAATGAGTCAATAGGATATTAGCACTTACTATATTTCTGACAACTTGACAAGTTACTAGACTCAACTGTCTTCATGCACCATTTTACTTTGCGGCTTTCTCCTTAATTAGTCCACATAGGACTCCTTAGCTCAGAGTCCTCTCTAAGCAGACAGACACAGAAGACTATTCAATGAAGGTCTGTGCCTTTACTCAGAGGCCATTTTCCTACACAGGCTGACTGCTTAGTCTGTTAATTTATGCCATGCCGAAATCCTGAACAATTAATTTCAAATTAGGATGTATAACTATAATTTCTCTTTTAGTCAGCAACATCAAAACCTAAGCATCTGCTCATCCTCTACCCCAAGACTATGACAGTCAAGTGGTGTTTTACTAAAAATGCTTTTATAAGGGCACATATCAGAAGACTGTATTACTGTCTCAATGAAGTACTCCAGAGCTTCTGAGACCATCTGCAGTGAGTTTTAGAATGCTTCATGTACACTAGCCAATACGTTCCCTGTCTATGAGATCCTTAGGGCATCCGTCACTTGTTAATTTTGATTGTTACAATCCCTGAGAATAAACATTCAAGAAGCAATTGTTTTGTGTTAAACATTTTTTTTTTCTTAATTCTTAGAGGTATGTGCATTAGCACCATGTGGAAGATTTCAAGGAAACTGGGGCATAGAGAAGTAATAGGTACCCTGATTCCAATTCTAAGCCTTTACCTAGTAGCTTAAACATGGATGTTGTAGCTTTTATAACCATTACATTAATCAAAACAACATTAAATCCATTGTACCAAAATACTACAAATACTGAAGAAACAAAACAAAACAAAACAAAACATGGCTTTCAGCACTTAAAGTCATTCTGGTCATAAACACTTCAAGAATTGCAATAAAAACTATGAAGATCCAATTTCTGGTCTTACCTCCAGTCTGTCAGTCCGCATCAACTTCTGTGCAGCAGCTGCAGCGGCTGCTGGCACTGGAACTCCAGGATTCCCCGTGACCAACATAGGTGCAGTAGGCAAGATTTCTGCTGGAACCAGGCTTGGGGAAACAGGCCCCAGGTAGGGATTAAAGGCTGCTGATGCATTGGTGGCTAAGCTTGGTGCAACTGAAAACATTGGCTGAAAGTTAAAACAGAGAGTAAAATTAAATTGCAGGCCTCAGTAACGAATTGATACCCTATTTTATACAATTATCATTTATTCTTCATTTGTAATTCATTCTTCCTTCCTTCACTTCTATTTAATTCGGTTTTAGTTTAGTCTAAAAGGTTTTAGTAAAGAGACATTCGCTAAGTTTTTCCTAAAATCGAGCAGGCAAACCTCCCGATAGTTTCAGAATCTTTACATCTAAAATATTTCAGGTAACATCTTGAATATCTCACTGTAGACTTGTTGTGGTCACCCAATCTCCACCTTTGTGTGTCATAAGTCAATCCTAAAAACTTGTCTGAGATATGTGTTTTGTAACTGCTGTGTCATAACCCCTGGAAAGGTCTGTTCACACGTGTTAACAGATACAAGGGTCCCATCATCTAGAGCAGGCACAAAAGCCTTAGGCAGCAGACAATTAGCAAATTCTGGGACCTTTGACAGGCAAAGATTACACTGTCTTTTGAGTGTAGAGGAGATAGCATTTGGCCTAGTCACTTGATGTGAGTTTTTCAGAAATGGTTAATGTCCTAGGAGCCCATCACACCCTGGTGAGACATCCAGCAATGGAATAAAGCCTCACTAGAAAGAAAAAGTCTGTAATGTGAAGACTGAAACAGAACACTTCCCAGAAAATGCCACCAAATTATTCAATGATTATCTGGTAGCACAGAATGGGCTGTCAGCAGACAGGATTAATGATGGAAATACTTCCATAGATAAAGACTTCTTGATATGCAAATCTAAATGCCACAGAATAGATCTGATCTTCAGTAGTCTGATGAAATCTACTTTAACAGTTGTCCAGGATAAGACACTGTTTACAATTTTACTGATTATGCTTTTTAAAATTTGATGCTTTGTGTAAAACTTATTCTGTCTGTCTCCCCCTGCCTCTGTGTTTGTGTGTGTGTGTGTGTGTGTGTGTGTGTGTGTATGTGTGTGCACATATGTTTTTATGTCTTTCTTTCATTCTTTCTCATGGAAAAATGGTACCTGTACTTAAAGGCAATTTTTAACATTTTAGTTTCTTTTTCTAATGTTAAGAAATGGGTCCATGAAACAGTTTCATATTAAGGTGATATTAAATTCCACCAATTCTTCTCTCTGATAATAAAAAGTTAGAAGATGCCAGAGTAAAGATTCAAAAAAGCTTTGCAATAAAACTTTATGCAACATAATATATACATTACAAAGTTATTACTATAACAAGAAATTAAGCAAATTACAAAATAAAATGTGTCATTTCTGTAATTTTTGTGTGACATTGTGCATGCAGAGGAATAAAATGATGTTCAGTTAGATCATTCCATGCAAAGCAGTGGTTTCCAGTCTGGGTGGCTACCTCCCAGGAGACATGTGGCAAAATGTGTATACTACTGTCACACTGGGGTGGTGTTACTGCATTTAATGGAGAAAAGCCAGAGATGTAGCAATGCAAATGACATTCTTTCATAAGAAAGTGTTAGGTCCCAAATGTCTTCTGCGTTAAGGTTCAGCATGCATCCTACATGGCAGCTCGGCATTGCATATGCATTTGTGCTAGGGAGAATATGAATACTAAAATATTTAATATGTACTTTGATTCGTTGAGAAGAATTTACAACATAGCACAGCTCACCCTGATATTTTCAAGCTAAAATACCTAGTTCTCCAAGCACGTCATTTTGAACACCAAGCTTAGCTACTTTGACAGGTCTAAGGCTCTTAAAAGATGAAGTAGCCTAAAATAAGATCTTCAACTCCAATCCCTCCAACCTATCCCAGTCAAGAGCACCTACCCTAAGGTGAAAGGAAACTTTTCATGTGTTATGTTATACTATTAACAACAAACATCCAGGTCTAACAGTGGGCCCAGGGGTATCTATTTCTCAGCTTTTCCTTTAATAGTAGCTGACTTCAGGAAGCCTCCTGTGTACTGGAGGCCAGACCAGCATAATGACAGGAGTTGTCCTGCCTGGTGATCATATATTACACTTCTATAGTCTAGTCAGATCTGTACACAGTTAGTGCATAGAAACCCACATAGACCAGTGCTGTAACTAGATAGAAGGAATCTCAGAAATTCAGCCAAGTTCTAAAAGACTGGAGATAGTTAATATCCTTTATCTGCATTCCATTGCTGTGAATTAAAATGGGTTTTCAAAAGCCCATTTATTATCTACTTCAGAAAGTTACTGAAATGTTTATGTCACTGTACACTATAATAATTACTTTAAGGCAAAGGTTGAATTCATAAAGTCATTCAGATGAAGACATGTATTCTGACTTGACAAAATGATGACAGTAGGCCAATAAACTAAGCCTCGTTAAACCTCATCAAATAAAATGCAGTGAAAACCAATATATAGATAAAATGCAGCTGTTACAAATTTTGAGCACCTTGTGCTGGGGTTGGTTACTGTTAGCCATTAACCCTTTGGAATTTTCACTCTTGTTGACTATGGCCACCCTGCTTTCCCAGAGCTGTCCTGCAGGGGGCTCCTGAGATCTTAAAGATAGACTGATATCTGAAGTAGCCCTTACTTTTTCTGAAGTACTGACTGGATAATGTCTAACTATGTAGCTGGCATAATTGGTACTGAGTACATCCTTGTAACAATGACTTATATATAAATTTGTTCCAGAAGAGGTTGGTTTATGACTGCCTTTTTCCAAGACATTTTCTAGTGAGACAAATTGCACATTTACTAATTGCGGGGCTGTTTGTTTATCACTTGTTTGGTTTTAAATGAGACATTCTGCTTACATTAAGGTAATCAGGATTCATTATAACTGAATACATTATTCAATTTCATATTACGATCCTAGTTAACTACACAAACATGATTATTACTAGTAATTCCCTATCTGTGGCTTGCAAGCATTATAAGTGCTTTACTTATACTACATTTTCTAAAATAAGGCTTTTCTTCCTTTGAACTTCCTTTTGGGGAACTTGGGAAGGTAGGGAGATGGGTTGTAGTTCCCTTCTAAGTCTCCACGACACAGAACAATGCCTGATCTACAGCAGACATTCACTGAATGAACTGTCACTTTATTGGTGGATAACATCAATTCTACTTTCTAAATAAAATGCTCACAAATGTTAGGTACCCATCATTTACAAATGAATGAACAGAAGGTCAGGAATTGAATACATTTGAGTCTAATTCCAATCTGATTTGACCAAGTGAGAATTATAATTACCTGGAAGACTTTTAAACTTATTTTCCAGGTCACTCCTCCTTGTCTGAATTCCCAGGAAAGGTATCTAGGTGGCAGGATTTTTGAAAGTGTCTAGGTGATTCTATTCTCAGGTTTTTAAAGAAATAGGCTCCTTTTCCTATTGGACATGACATTTCTAAGGAGAGAAGTTCTTTGTGGTTCTCCTTTCAGGCAACATTGACCGTTCCCAGCTCACCAGTCTAACTCCTAGACATGCTTCAGGAACCAGAATTCTACCCCATTAATTTCCCCAGTGAACCCAAACCACAACCCTCTATTTTATAAAACATACCCACTGATCCCAACACCACCTGTGTTTCCTGTGCCAGTACCAAGCTCCCACAGAGCAGTACCTGTTTTGTACCCATGACTCTCTATCCATCCAGCAACTGGCACTGTACCCACCTCTGTGACTATTGCATAACATAACAGATTTGCTAAATGTTTTCTTTTGCCAGAGAAAGTAGCAAACACATGATATATTTCCCAGCATAGATATTAAGATACTAAAGAGATTTAATTATATATTCCTTTCCACCTCAGAGTTTAGCTGTTATTTTTTAATGACTATTTAAAATCATAAATTTTGTTTTCTAATTTTATATTAAACATTATATCTCAACCATTAAAATTACTATTCTACAGTACTTCAAACAATACAGAGTTGTTTATTGTTTAAAAACTAAAACAGTATTTGTTTTTATGAAATGAAAGGATCATAATGCAAAATTTATTTTTGTAGGATTTGTGGGACAGAACTTTTACAAATCAGATCTTCCTGGAATATGTACATGCGAACCTGTATATGCTTGGTGGAACATGTGTACCTGTGTGGAAGAATGTGTGCATCTCTACTTGTGTATGCTTCAGTCAAACTTGCAAGCAGTGGACAAGAAAAAAAAAAAACTTTTAAAATAGTTCTAGGACATCCTGAGTATAGGAAGCTGTTTTTAGGGAAGCACCATTTCATAAGCAGAGACAGATCTAGTCTTGGTGAGCAATTGCTTTGAATATAGACAGCACTCAAAGCTAACAGGAATTATCAATAAATTCACATTCTACTCTTTGTCTAAGAATGTAGCATGTGACCTGAATAAAACAAAGGCTGTTCTGGATTCTACTCCCAGCCTGCTTGTGAATGAGACGAGTGAGGAATGCTTGCTTGACTCTCTGCTTCACTATCCTTTGATCCAGTTTGACTGAAACATTTAGAGAGTAGTCTCACTTGACTACTTCTCAGTATAAAGGATTCAAGCATACACAGGTCTGTCTATTCCTAGAGTCCAGATCCTGATGTTAGGCTGCTTGAGAATTCACAGACTCACTGGTGTGTGGCAGTATAGATGAACAAGTCAATGTGACTGATGTAGAAACATTTTTTCTAGAGACACTATAGGATGAACTGGCCTTATCTCCTGTCATGAGGTGGATAACCAAGACTGAAGCACAGAAAGAATTGGTGATTCTTCTAGGTGTTCCTGGAAGTGTGACAAATGATGACTTCAAAGCACTCTGTATCCCTCTGCCAAGACACACTGGGAACATGAAAGGGTGGCAAAATCCAGGAGGCAAAAGAATCAATGCAACTGGAGACATGGGCTGAATCTGAGAATGCCGAACTGCTCATGTACACATCAGATTCACTGAATCCCTGGGGATCTCTGCACAGGCTATGTGTCTCAAGGTGCTGGTGCGTCCCTGACAACAGCTGCTCCTGAAACTTTGGATAGTTACTGCTAATCCAGTAAAGCAACTGAGGGAATAGTAATGAAACTTCTGAGCTCATGTTCAATTCTCGATACCTACAGATTAAACAAATCTTTTTGCAATGCAGAGAGTGTGGAGAAACATAGTTTCTAAAGAAACTGATCCTGGGGCCTAAAGACACATATCAGAAGATGCAGTTCAGGATCAGTCAGATGTCATGCCAATTTCTCATGAGATCACAACCTCCAGTCATGATGTACCATTCAGGAAGAAATGCAAAAGGTTTTCTTTTTAATTTTTGAAAACTAAGTGCCATACTCTCATTTATCTTCAAAACTCATATATCATAAACAAATAAAAATAATGATTTATGTCTTATTAGGAATTTTAATGCCAAATAGAATTAATGCCAAAAAAATCTATAATTCATTGTGTGAACTTTCAAGGAATTAGACACACAAAGAAATTTCATTTCTTACATCCAAGTCCTTTTATACTAGTCCTGAGAAATGGGAATGATGTTTATAGAATTATAAAATTTTTTTTGCTCATATATCTAAAATCTAATATTTTATCTCCATGCTGAAGTTCAAAGTGCTTAAATAGTCAGCCAAAGATCCAGAGTAGCAAAATAGTCTGTTCACTGTTATGTTTTCATCACTTGGGCTCTGCATCCTCCAAGGCTTGGTTAAAATCCTGACTTTGCTTACTGACTGGCTGGGCAGCCCGAGTGGCATAGGCAGCCTCTCCAAACACCTGAGCCTTAATCTGTAAACCTAAGATGGTATTATCTACTTCACAGGAAAGTTTTGAGAATGGTATATCCAGAAGGTATGAGCACACCAGATACCCTCAAACTATTACATTTGTCTCTAAAAATCTTATTTACTTAGTACAAGACATGGCAATCTAATGAAAGCAAAAAAGTCTCCTATAAATTCTTACATTAACCAAGTTATCAGCACCATGTCATGGTCTGATGCTACAGAGACTGTTGGCCTAACAGTCATCTCACCTGCCTTGGAAGGCAGCTATGCTCACCACTATACGACCAACGCAGATCTCACCTGCCTTGGAAAACACTCTGCCGGCAAGTGCTGAACACTGTGGCCCTTCTGAAGCTTGTGTTCTGGTTCTGAGTTATAATTCCTCCCATCTTCAGGGCAGAGAAGGTACTACGAACCTCTGCCTGGATTATAGATGACTGGGCAACTCCTTCCTTTCCCCTATTTCTGTCTTTCAGTTGTGGGCCTCTTCTATGTAAGAGACTTAATACTAGATAGATGCTTCTAAGTTTCCTTTCATTTTACCACATCCCCTCTCCCTTTCCTGTTCCTCATACTAAGTTTGGAGCGTAATTGGTTGAGCCCTGAGAACCAGAATGTTGTCATCCATTTGATTGCAGTCTTTGTGTGTCCTCACAGGCTTCTGATATCACAATGCTCCAGCGCTATAGATCTATCTGCTCACAGACTTTCCATTTTCATAATTCTATTGCCTGATCTGTGTGCCCACATTGTACTACATCCTTAAGCTTTTCTGTGTGTGTTCAGAACCAAAGTTCTCTATGTTAGTGACAGGGAAGCTTACAGCTCAGGTGTATTATCTATAGGTAACCCAAATTAAAGTCCCAGGAGGCAGTTGGTTATGAGCACCCCATTTATTTCTGTATCATTATCTTCATCAAAACAAGGCTGACTACAAAGAGGTTCAAAAGTCCCAGGTGGGATTTAAAGGGAATTTTCCTGGATTAAAGCACTCTCTATAGTCGTCATTATAGTACAAATGCTTTAGGTTTAAATAATTAAAATGATTTCAATACTTATTATAAAAACATCATACTCAATAGAGACTTTTCAACTATGGTTTCACAATACCTTTGCAGAGAGCAATTTTCATTGAAATATGATGTGAGGAGAAAATTAACATAAAACCTGTGCTCTTAACTAATACAGATAATTACTTTATCGAAGCAGAAATTTTTCTAACAAAAGTACCAAAAATCTAAACACTGATGGTTTCAGAAATCTATGATTTAGTGACTATGTAACCACATATGTCACTAGCATTTCAAAGAGAATAAAGGTCCTTGGCAGTCTGTTCCCAAGCTAAGTATATATGACCATGGGTCAGCCATGAGAGAAGGACTTAAGGCCAAGGTCAGGAGATGGTCCGAGACATCAAAGAGTGCATCTGAGGGCCATAGTGGGAAGTATCCTCTTCCATCCCATTTCTACACTCGTCTATCTCAGGTGTTCAGGGTTACAGAGAGCACAGAACATCAGTAAATAGCATTTACAAGTGTAAGTGGAAAAAGGATCTCATGTCAAGGAGTAGCAACCAATAACATAGAAGCTGCCCTAGATCTTTGAAACCATACATGAGGGCCAAGTGTAAGAGAGCATTTTTGTCCTATATTTTCTGGAAGAAAGAATGATTACACAAAACATTTTTACCAAATGAAAATACTTATGTTATCACCATACAGACATATAAAATTAGGAGATGTCATAAAAATAAAAATATCACATTTTAACTGAGCCCCCAATAATGTAATAAAATAAAAATCATATTAAAATGATAGAGAATTAATTATAATATTCTCTCACCTCGACTGTACAGTATTGATAATTGGTATCACTGCCGGTGTAATATGGGGATCCCTCCCACCTCGAAATGCAATCCCCCCCTCTTTTTTGGAATGATTGTTGCATTAAGTTCTAAGAGAGAATAATAATTACATTGAGTTCAGGTGTTAAAATGTATTAGAAAAAAAATCAGTTAGCACGCATGCTACAATTAACAAACTAGAGAAAAGTGTTTTCAAGACTTTATGATACGTTAATAATACGTTAGTGATAAATTACTGTCAGACATATTCCAATCACTACAAATTTCATCACATATGCAAGTAACTCAGGATTTCAGTACCATAATTAACATAAAACCATTTTAAACAAACATTAACTATGGCATAAATAAGATTATTAAAGAAATTTACCACATGCACATCAACAATCTAAACATTCAAATAGGTATGTGTATTCGTAAGTTTCACACACACAAGGCCAGGAAAATATTAAATATCTATGATCCCTCGTAGATAATCAAATCTAGCTATTTTCAAAGGCCCTTGTAGTTCTGTCTGATTAGTTCTCTTCGGATAAGACTTCCAGGCCCTGAGTTACAACTCATCACTGTATACAACTGCCTAGTCTTTGTGAATACAAAGTAATTTCAAGGTAAGTTTTCCACAAAATCTCCTTTTTGAGAAAGAAAACTACAGGGATTCTCTTCAAGGAGGGAAGAAAGGGAAACATAGCCTCAAAACCAAAGACTATTACATTTCCATTTTCTTTTTTGTTTTTAAGTAAAATATCATTATTACCTTTAAAGGTAATATATAAGTTATATCTTAACTAAATTGATTTTGATGACTTTTTATCAAATCTCAGGTTAAGTGATTAATTCTGAAAAGACTATTACGGGATACAATGTTAGACTGTAAATTGTCAAAGTTTTTCAGCATTAAGGGAAGTGACTTCACAGGGTGAAAATACCAGGCAACCATCACTGCTGCTTGTGTTCACATACAGTCATTGCTTTGGCACAGACACAGAGCACTTGACAACATAGACAGAGTTGGGGTTGAAAGTGTGCTCACCACAGGCTGTAATGGGGCACCAGGCATCATGGCATTGGCTAGCTGCATTTGCTGGGCCAACATGGCCATGTTCTTCTGCTGAATCAAGTTATTCCGTCCATTTATCTCCAACTGTGTTTTTAAGTGTGGGGGCGGATGAAGATATTTGCAGTTCTCCCTGGAGCAACGACCCTAAAAGATAAAAGAAGCATGAACCATTGTTAAATAGAATAAATTTTGTAAACTACATAAATGATATGTGAATAAGCCATTTAATCTATGAGTTTTTCATAAAATTTATCATTCACACTATTTTTATACACTAAGAAAATTAATGAATTCAACCACAAAAAATGAGAAATGAAAACATTTGAAATGTTCAAGAGTCGAAGGAAGTTTCTTTGCTGTAATCATGTCACTGTTATTATTTCCAGTAAAAGGTCTATAATTACAAAGCAAGTCTAAATTACAGAATATCAACTAAGAAACCTTTAACAATGGCCACAACATTTTCTTCCTTAACATCACAAAGTCATGGAGAGACTCATGAAAGATATCGCTGATATTTTGTGTAGACCGAATTCAAACAAATTAGCTTAGAGGACACAAAACACATTGTTTCTTCAGGAAATGGCTCCAAATGAACCTCATAACAAATAAAACAAAAATTGCTATTGAGCTTTTACAAACTCCACACATTAGGAATTACATAGTTGAAAAGAGAACTGCCATTTTCTCACAGCAATAGAGATTTAAAGATAATCAGATACTGGTGAGAAATGAGCCTTTTTAACCTTTCAAAGATAATACTGTCCCATAACCCCAAAGTATGAAAATAATTGGCGGTGGATATATGCAGCCTGCAAAGAACTGACAATGAACAAAAGCAGAAATAGAATAAATCATTAAAGCTTAATAACTCTAAGTATGTATTTATCGTGGGACAATACATCAGAAGCATTTATTAAAGACTATAGCATGCCATATTGGCAGAAATGCTTTAATCATATTGACTAATACATCTAACAACTACTTTAACAACTTTTTCTTTTTTTTTTCTTTTCCTTCTTTATTTTGTATTTATCAAAAAAAAAAAACACAGTAAAAAGAATTTAAAATGTGGAAGAGTTAACAATAACTATACAGAGGATAAGAATCATAAGCATGGCTTATCAAGGGTGGAAATACAAATAAGATTGCTACACATACAGGGATGGAAGAAAAAAATTCAGATTTAACAACTTTTTCACCAGTGAATCTAAAGAGAGCTGCTTGTTTGTTCTTAAGATGCCATAAAGATTCAGCTGTCCATAACCTCCTTTACTCTTACTTTAATCTATCGATAAGCAAAGTCTGTTTAATTTTACTTTGCATAAATTAACTCTGAAAACTGATGCTTATGATAAATTTTGCCATAATCTTAATCTTATTGCTCTATTGAGGTTCTTGTCCTTTAAGATTCTTTAGGACAAGGCTCTATACTGTGTTAATACAGGACACTGCCTGCGAGTTTAGGACTGTGAGCAGTCTATAGCTTCCTTAGTCTTTCTCCTGTCCAACAGAAACTCCACTCCCACAAACTCCAGTCCCCTGTATCCCTCTACCAAAGGAGCCAGTCTTTATCACTGTCAGAAAAAAACAGATGGCCATCTGTGGTGTCTATTAGCATACCAAAAGGAGTGCTGGCCTCCAGGCTCTCCCATTGCACAACTTTGCACAACTAACTACATGTGCTTTTCTCAGCTCCTCTGACCCCAGGCCCAGTCCTAAACTTATCCAGCCCAAAGGCTTTCCTTTCCCCATCTTCCTATTCCACACACAACCCTGCCATTTTGCTCATGCACCCTCTTTGCTCTTGCTCTCTTTCTCTCTTCTTTGTCTTCCTCTCTCTGCTGCCTTTCTCACCTCTCTTTCTAGATCTTCTTTGTCCACACACTCTCTTGATCTTTTTCTCTCACCTCCCACTGCCCCCCCCCACCTTACGGCCTGGTCCTGTCTGCTGGTTATGTACAATCTACTCACTTTCTCTCCCTGCTCTGGACTCTAGACCCAGATGCCTCTAGCTGTACTCTCCCACATATCTACAGTGAAAATCTTCCCCTCAACCATACCTTGGAGCAGTCATATACTCATTTTAGACATGCCTAAACTCTAGTTTACACAGTCATCAGATGGGCAAAAGGCCTAAGACACTTAAGCTCTATAATTCTTGAGCTCATTGTTCAGCACAGCATGCCTAGAAACACATCACTCCTACACAAGGTAATGGCATATCAAAGAGAGGAAAAACAGCACTGACAGGAGCTGACCTTTTACATTATCTGCTACTTCTGGCTCTTTATAGGTCCACAAAATTGTATGCAAAACAGAACTTCTGGTTCTCAATATCCCCACCCCTTCTTCTTCCACCTCCTCCCCTTCCTCTTCCTCTTCTTCTTCTTCTTTTTATTATTATTATATTTACTCAAACTGAATTGTAGTGTAGAAAACAGTTATATCCACCCAGATGATTCAGTTGCAGTCAGTTCACTGGACAGTTTCTTTGGTTCTATAAATACCACAAACAAAGCTTGGCCTTGAACCAGATGAATATTAACACTTCCTTTCCCTTCATGCTCTTTTTTAGTGCCTTCCCCACAAATCACCAAGCTCCTCTACCCCTGAACATGGCCCAGATTGACATAATGGAAAGAAATTACGTGTGCTGCTTATAAATTCTGTATCAGTGCATCCTTTCAAACTTAAAAAAAAAATTACTTATTATGTGCCAAAGCATGCTTATAGAGACCAAAGAACAACTGTGGGAGTCAGTTCTCTCCTTCCATCACATAGGTTCTGGGGATGGAACTGAAGCTCTCAGGCTTGCCAGCAAGCATCTATACCTGCTGAGCCATACTGCTGGTCCATCATCTTGAAATTCAGAAGCTCAAACACACAGCTTCCTTTCTATGTTTCCTATATCTAATCTGGGGGACAGGCATCATGTGACTATATTTCTTACCTGTTGCTTAATTTTATTGTCTTCGTCCCTCAATTTCAAAAGGCTGTGGGTATGTTTAAACAGAATATTTCTATTCATCTCTATCCTATAACTTTTCTTGGGAAGACTTGAACAAATGTCTACGTATTCAAGATAGAGAAATGATAGATTAAAGTAAGGATTCCACGGAAGTTCAAGTTGGCAAACCAATGTGTTCACTGGGATTACTAACAGGAGCATGAATGAGGTTATTTCTGATGTGTGTTAACACAAGATGGGTTCAGGGATGTGAATTTTAGCAAGCATTTCGATGGTTCTGGCAAAACAGAAAATACTACAGAAGACGTTTGGTGAAAAGCTACAGGAATGTGCATTGATGTGCAAAGAAAAAGTAACAGTAATCCACGCAAGGGATATTTCATAAACTTTGCTTTTTAGAAGGATCGAAATAGGTTTGGTGCTGACTACAGTACTGAATGATTATGGTTCCACAAATAAAAAGATCAAAAATAAATTACAACAAACACCTCACACTAGAGTATAACCTAAAGGTCTACAAACATAAAACAACTAAAAGCCATCAGCAGCATGATCTCTTTTAAGAACGAGGGCAAAGCCTACAGTGGTATATCCTGTGCTAACAAACATGAAATACAAACTAAATTTAACACCAAGTCTTTATCTTCAACTACGCTGGCCTAATGCTGTTACTCAGAGAGCAGAAAATAATTTAAATTCATTTTAAAGCAGCCTTTAAACACACACACACACACAACAGTAGGCAGTTTGCAAGGTAAATGGAGAGGAGGTCAGGGAATCTATGCACACATTCATTGCATCTGTACTTGGCACCCTAAAATGTAGAAAAAGACAATACACTCTACAAGTATAAAATCAAATTTATACAGCATGTAAAGATTACAAAGATTACAGCTGTTGATTTATGTAGAAGTTACTATTCTCAATCATTTAGATATGTCCCTTCAGCACACATTAAATTGGGTTGCTAGGACTTAAAAACATGAAAACAGATGTGTTTGTGTGTATGTATGTGAGTGTGTGATATCTATATGTGCTTGTGGCATGTGTGTGCATTCATGCACATATGTAGATACCTGACGCCTTCACACTAGTTGTTCTTTACATCATCTTATGGGTTGGTGTTTCTCACTGAATCTGGAAGACACCAACCCACAAGACTGGCTGGCCAGGCAGCTGCAGGAATCCTCCTTTCCTCTCTCCCAGCAGTATGATCACAGGTAAGCACACTCAGGTCCTCATGCATACGCTACAGGTCCACTGAGCCAAGTTGCCAGCCAATAAAATATATTTGTATTTGGTTTCACAGACAGATGTACTTGCACCCATGTTGTAACTGTACAAAGTGATTTAAATGGTGGCTTTGTTACTTGGTTGTGTGACTTCATGGAATTCAGTGAACTCTCTGGGGCATGTCTTCTTGTCAGAATAACTACCAAGCCTCACTGCCATTGTGATAAGGGAAGCTGAAAAGAGCTTAGTCCAGCTTTATATATCATAACTGGCATAGTATGCCAATAACTGAGTATTGTTCTTTCTTTCCTTAAAATTTTCAAGTAAGAACAAAATGGTTTAGTTATGCACTGCATCTTTCAAAAGCACTAAAAATAATACAGGCAGTGAATCCGGTGACAATGTATGTCAATCATCAATAATAAAGATGCGGTTCCTTCCTTAAGCATCATCACGCGCCAAAGAAAAACTCCATCCTAATCTGTTGTTCCTGTCAGGTTTTGTGTTTTGTGATTTTAGTGCAGTCTTACTTCCAGATCACCACTAAGCTGAATGAACTCAACAATGGTGACTGAGAACAGCAAATTCGCATTCTGACATTAAAATTCATCCATCGAATTTAAGGACAAACTCATTTTGCTTTAAAAATTACAATCAACCTTGTGACTGAAATAAGTGAAACTTTACGCTAAGTGTTTGGCTCTCAAAAAAATGTCTGGTTCATGGTTCAACCTTACAACTCAGTAAAAAATATTTCTAAGTAATTGTATGGATGTGTAAAAGTAGTGAATTCAGAAGAATGTGACCCATGATTCGTGTACATGAAGAGACAGAGAAGATGTAGAATATTCTGAGTATATAACCAACTAGACAGAAAGAATAAGACTGAGGGAACCAAGAGACAGAAATTCAGAAGAATGCTTTTCCTTTGAGATTTTTTTTATACTTATATAAAAAACTCACTAAATGAATAAATATAATACAGCATGTTAGAAGGTAGGTAAATTTATTAAGCAAAAAGGTCAGAATTATATTTTGATTGTTTTTTATTCACCTGAAATAAAAGGGTTAATATGATTTATGTAGTCAGAGACTAAAAAGACTTACTATCGTGCTGTCAGATAGTAAAGACAGGTAGGACAGAATTACCAAATCTACCCAGCAGACTCTAGAATAAGGAGACAATGAACAAATTATAGGGTGCTACCTCAGAAATCTTTTCCAGCTTCCTTTGGCAATACTGGATTTCTAGTAAGGCTCCTCAAACTAGAACCATTTAGTTCAATGGTTAAAACATAACTAGCATTTCTTTTGTGAGAGCAGAGACTTTAAACGTTTTTGAAGCACTTCCTGGAAACATTTACTACACAGATCTTGGTCAGAAATTTGACTGTGAAACCAAGTAGCTGCCTACTGAAAAACTTCTTACCAGTTTGGTTTTCTTTTTCCCCAGCCAGTACAAATTTTCACAAAATAAGATTATTAATGGCACTGTTCACGATCCCACTCCCTCCAGAGGGCCATCTGACCCATTCTTGATGTTGGGATTAGAAAAGTGGATCTGCTAGGAGTGGATGCTGAACTAAGCCACATTGGTACCTTGGAACCTCCTGCCCTTGCTGGGGAGGAGATAAAGAGATGTGGAGAAGAGAGACTGACTGGAAGGGGTGGGAGGGGGAAGGGAGCTTGAACAAGGATATACATGGATGAAAAGTATGACTTTATTCATAATAAAAAAGAAAAAAGAACAAAAAATACATAAGTATTTTAAAAAACTAAAATAAAACAAAAACAACAAATAAAACAAATAAGCAACCAAACCTGAAAACCAAATTAAACCCATTAACATAGATAAGAATAGTTCTTTGGTTATCATTAAACATACATTGGCCAAATTGTAAGAAAAAAAAGGGACATGATTTCTCACTTCCATAAAATGTTTTCTATGCGCTGACCTCATTGTCTAGTTATTTTTCTATGCTATTTATAATACATTATGTGACATTAACATAGTTTAATATTTATTTCCATTTAGTACACTGGAACTGGAGAGAAAATGATTTTGAGTAATCAGGTGGCTACTGAGAACTGAACCTGGCCCTGTGCAAGCACAGAAGAGTTCCTGACTGCTGAACCACTGCTCCAGCCCCTAACATCTATTTCAAGTTCTAGCTTTTAGTGGTAGGAAATTTACAAGTCTGTATGATTTACTTTAAGAAAACTATATTGCATCCAAACATACTAACTTCCATATATAAATTCTTCAATTTGTTTTTCTAATGGTTGTGCATTCAATTAGCACTAGAAATCACTTTATGGAATTTGCAAGTGTAAAGAAAAATTAATGTAACTAAAACAGACTGAACTGTAGTTCATAAATAAATATTTCCTTATTCACATGTTCCCATGCAGAGTGTATATTGGTTTGCAAGAGTACCTGCACCCCCCCCCCAAATTTCTAAGTTTTTCAACCTCAGCATTATTGGCAATTAGAACCATATATAAATGTTGTATGGGCTCTAGTAGAGGAGGTTGGTTGGGCTGCACAGCTCCCTGTATCAACATAATGCCCAGCCGAGGACAAGCAAGGACTGCCATTGGGATGATTACCAGTTTATACCCAGTGAAATACAACGGAGGTTTTATTAATCAGCTAAGAAAGCCAAAACAAAAATATCACAGTCCAGGTCATTTAAATAGAAATTAATTTCTCAGTTTTAGAAGCAAAAAGTCCAAGATAAAGGTTTATCCTATCAAGTTTTCAATCAGAAATCTCTTCATGGACAACCACTGTCTTGGACCCATATCACCCCCCTTAGTGTGCATGAACAGAGGAGACAGAGGGAGGGAAGAATAAAATGCAGGAGGGAGGGGAAAGTCAGGAGGGCAGGAGACAGAGGCCCACTACTATAAGCTCTCTGGTATTTCTTCTTATAAGAACACTGATCCTTTCAAATCGGAGTTCTAGTCTCAGGGCTTCAGTTAATCTTCGTTCTGTCCTTAAGATCCTCATTTACAAATATACCCTGGAATGAAGACTTCAGTCTATCAATACTGCATGGACAGGGAGGGATAAGTATCATTAACAAAAAACGACAATCTAAAATTAGCTACATGTACTTTAAACATATCACCATTTGAAATGTAGGGGTTTAATCTGGAAATCTTTTCAACTACATTTGTACTGAAAAACGTGGGGAAAAAAAGGAGCAGGTGGCTGATCAACTAATTGAGTCAACTACTAACAGCTGTAATTTTTAAAAACTTATAAAGTATGAGTAAGTGAGTTTCAATATTTATCTATTTTTCTTTCACATTTCTATAAAAAGTTTAAAAGTTAAGATATTTACTAGAGGATAGTGATAAATAAACTATGTCTCAACTTCTTACGATTAGTTTATCATTGGTACGAAATACATATCTAGTTGAAACAGAATGTACAGGGAATTTAGGCTTTCTTCTTTTCTGGTCCCATGAAAAGCTCTTGTTGCACACAGCCTGTTGACTTTATAATTTATCATTACTTGGAAGAACACTGGCTCCATTTACTATGCACTAAACTCCCTCCTCATCAACATCTAACTGATTCACAAATGGGAAATTTAGATTAGAGTTTTAGCTATTTAAAGAGCCACTTTAGAACTCTAGCTGTTCTAGGCACTATTTTGTACAACATTCCTAAGGTTTGATGATGGAAGTTCTGGTATATTAAAACCAATACTGACATTTACAATATCCCAAAATACCCTCCTTGCTGACGCAGTATCAAGGCACTCTACCTCACTGGGATACTGTGGCTTTCCCAGAGTGCTCAGGAGCTCGTATTGCACAACTGCATTAATCATCCTGGAAACGACAGAAGTGAAACTCTATACCCCTGCTCAGCGTTCTGAATGCATGAGCTTTGGGTTGGCTGTCTTGGGGGTACAGGGAGAAAGTGAAAAGACAGCAAATCATAGACATTCTTGTGACAAAAAAATGTCTCCCTTCAGCAGCTTTCGTTTGTGAGAGATCACACAGACACAACTGTGACAGCAGGTTACATCAGCACAGTCATCATCAGAAACACAGATCTATTTAGAATTGCCTCTGATAGCATGGAACACAAAGAAACAGCTTTGTTTTTCTTTTATACCTATGGACTCTATGCCACAGACACTAATGCTGTGAGGCTTTTCCAGCACAAACAATGCTTCTAGTTCCACAGTCCTTGTAGGCTCCCAAGATGGATCATTCTGACCCCCTGAACCAAAGTGGAGTCTCTATGACCTTGAGAGGTCCAGTGACATTTGATATGTGCCAGAGCCATTAAACAGTCCAACATGTGCTGGTTGATTTTTTATAGCATCATAAAACTAGAAATGCCGGATCACTACATTTACATATTTTTTTCAATTGCTTTAATTATTTTTCAGCATAGTAACTCTCAGACTTCTAAACTATGGTTGAAGCACTTGTGGCATTTTTATGGGTTTCAAATAAAACCAGCTAATAGTCCAAAAAGCCCAATGTTTACATAATCATCTTTGGTGGTATGTTTGTAGGGCATGTTTTCCAGCTGAAGTACAGAAAGTGCCTCACAAACAGTACACGACTCATCCCTGTGCCATTAGTAGGTAGAGTATAACATGGCAGAGATAAAAAAGGAGTAAACAGACATGAAATATGTGCTTGTATCTCATATTCATCTCTTATAAGACTTACTAACACAGCTGTTTACAGACACATGCTAGCTCCTGGTCCATGTATACACAAAACCTCCACCTTACATCTTCTCCTCCTTAAAGTATTGATTTAAAACCAACAGATATATCTTATAATAAAATAATAAAGCTAACATGATGCTCCCATAATAAGCTCTACACTAAACACGTTATGGATACTGATCACTTAATGCTCCAGCAACACAGTTATTTTTCAACTTCTGTTACATTTGCTGAAGCACAAGTGTTATATGTGGGCTGAACAAATATGTATCACTGAGCCTAGTAGACCCCAGTCTACTCACTGAGCCGGTGTGCCTAGCCACTATACTAAGATACACATTCATACCAAGTGCATTACTCATCTTGAAGCATGACAACCTAGTCACCGACTTCTCACAATAAAACCACTAATGACTTTAACAAGAACAGGTCAAAACTAAATAAAAATTTCAACCTTTTTTGAGTTTTGCTGAGGATGGAGGTGGGGATGTTCCAAGATGTAAGTTAATCCACATAGTATTCTAAACTATAATGGGAAAATAAGATGTCCTTCTAAATTTCACCTTATCTGCCATGCTTGGTCTTTCTACAGAAGCAACAGTACAGTGCAGGGAGTTAGAGTAATGCTCCACTCTTCATTTTACAAGAAATGTGGAGTAAAAAATGATGAATGAATAATCTATACATTGCATAGACCTCTTTGATTTACACATATATGAAATTATACAAAAGTTATATGTATTTATGTACATACATATACAGTGTTGTATACAGAGAAAATATATCATGATGACGTTTAGGGGGTTGGTTTTAAATTCATGGGTATAAAAGAAATTAAAGAAAGTCAGGGTGGTAACATTTTGATAACGTCTGCTTATATTTATAGGACAAGATTTATTCCTGCTAGATCCTGACATGTGTATAAATATATGAAAGTAAATCTTGTTTTCATATATGTAATGACATTAATGTCATGTGATAATTTTAAAAGCATCTATGTCATATATTTTCACCAAATAATGTTAATATTTTTATTATAAATCTTCAAAGTCTAGTAACTATGATAACATATCTAGGGCATAGAACTGGTAATTAAACAATTTCTTACACTAAAAAAAATAATAGCTTTAGTTGCTGTTTTTACTACAATTGCCTCACCTCACTACTGTTCTGCCTTTACACATCATTAACTTTGTCAAACATAAGATTCTTTCCCCCAATATTCCAATGGTGGTCCATAAACCTATATGATTCCCTAACTAAAAATATATTGACATTTTCTGTGCTCAGAAATGCTGCTCAAGTCCAGCATTAAATGCTATTGCTTTGTGTAAAAGACATAAGGAAGAAAAGGTGAGATGACAGTGTTCAGCACTGGTCCTCGAGTGTCTCTTTCCCATAGAACAACTCTGTGCCTGAACAAACTGTGCTCAGTGACACCAGTTCTTCTGCTTTTATGGGGAAAACACACCCGTCTTCCTTTCCCATAATGATCTACTAAAATTGTGCACAACTATCACCTCTCTCAGACTCGAGGGGACAGTGAGGAGGAAGAAAACTGTTTCATGAGCCCAGAACACAGCTCCATTGGGTGCTGGCTGCAGTAGCATAAGCAATCAGGGTGGAAAAGATCTTGAAGCCAAAGCAGTATCACAACACAAGTTATATGAGCCTGTCCCCTGCTCTGTGCACCTTCCTCACCCCAAATCCCCCACTGGCTTCCCAGAGAAGCCCCTAAGATATCTAAAGTAACACTCAACAACATTCTCTGAAGTTCTTCATGAGCAATAAAACAGTACAAGAACACATTTCATATCTTTAGTGTTTGGGGAGATTGGATCCATAAAAGCAAATAAAAAAAGTAAATACAAACCACTTCTGTACAAAATCAGGATGAGTGAGCTTGATAGTGAAATCACACTGTGAGCATTGGATCTCAAAAAAGCTTAGTCATCCCAAAGCACTACATTCTAAATGGCAACCCGAAGCTGCAGAACATATTTTAAGTGATTAGGATGGCACAGATGAAACTGTGGAGCCTGGCATGGGTACAGGCATGGCAACACTGTTTTTGTAAGAAGCCAAAATGTGAATGTAAGAGAAAAGGCGCATACAGTCATCATGTGATGTTTTTCTCCTAGTTACCAGCAATATTCAGGCTGATGTGTTGTGTAGCAGGTAGCATGCCCATCTGCCATTCCTACATCCTACCTGTCACTGAAGCAGGTGGACTTAGTAGAAAGAAATGTTATTTTCCTTAGAGCAACCCTTTCTTCTCATCCTGTGTGTTGTTTATTGTCTTCTTCCCATGGCCAATGCTTTTCAGAAAGGGCTTATTATGACTTATACATCCTGTAACTGCAACCTATGTCAGATAAGAAGACTAAAGTTACAGAGTCCCTGACTATAATTCAGAAAGGGTTTGTTAGTGAAGTTTGTTTCATTTTAATACCTCTTAATCTTATATCACAGTACTTAGTCTTCTTGGACTACAACAAAATAGTGTAGGGTGAGCTGTTTACAAATACTTAAAAAAAAATATTTTCAGAGTTTAGCAGTCTGTGGAGTCTGAGAACAAGGCATCAGAAACACAGATTTGGGTCCATTCAGAAAGGATTCTGCCGAAAAAGACAGTCTCAAACATTTTTCTGCATCTTCTCCAGGATCTCCACTGACTCATATCCTGTCACCCCTTTTCATTGGAATAAGGTTGCTTTCTGCTCTAATTTCTAATGCACCATATGCTCCATTTTCATGGTTAAGTTGCTACTGCTGGCCAAGCGTGGCTTTACAACCCTGCAGGTAGCACCCATGGCCATTCAATGGAGCACTCTGACCCACCACAACCTTAGAACCAAATGGTTCTCAGAGCTGATGTAAAAAAGTGAGAGAGTGCCAGCTTGGCAGAAAGCTTTTTGTTCAAATCTCACCTTTGCTATCAGATGGAAGTTCTATCTGAATGCAACTTCCTCCTCCATGAAAATGATGGTCAGGGAAACCAAACGGTGATATGGCTATTAAATTAAGGAATGTCTACAAACTTCAGCTGTGGTCAATGATTCTCTGTGGTCTGTGAGTCACTAAATGGAAGAGAGTAGACCCCAATCACTTTCCTAGCATATTCTTCATAGCACTGGAACCTTGCCAGCCTTGCTTCCCATCATCTGCAGAGTTCTTTGAATGGCTAGTTTCTACTATTGTATTGAAGAGAGTTATATTGTCTTCCTAGTAACTTGCATTTTGTTTTGAAGGTGTTAAGCAGCTCTTCTGAATGGAAGAAGTAAGAGACTCAAGAATTCATGAAAACAGCATGATAGATCTGCTGCCCATACTCCCTCAGACTTAAGATCTCAAACAAGTATTAGGAACAACGACATCTCCATGATGAGAAATTATTTCCCAACACTTTGTTCATGGGAAGTAAAAAATAAAAATAAATAAATAACAAAAGAAAATGAAGACAGCTGTGTCACCAATGTACCCACCCAAGTTTAAGTATTCTGTTTGAAATATCATCACAAGGGTAATTAGGATACATATTACAGATTATGTCAATAATAAAAAATTCTATGCAATTTAGCTAGTTGCCCAGGTCCTCAGGAATTCCTATGTTAACTATCCAATATGGATTTTTTCAGCTCAATTATAATTTAGTTAAGTTTAACAAAAATTTCATAGTTGCAGTAAATGCTCATAAAAGTACATTGACATATTATAAATTCTCAAGCAAAGAGAAGTGGAATCTTAAGATCAATTCAACTCTCTGTGGAAGATAAATGGCGAGATGAGTGGTTTAATTTTCATTTAAAGATAACTACAGTTATCCCTTTCAGAACTACAGTGTCTCATTATTCTCATGAAACCTATTGTTTACGACAATTCTCTGAAATACTTTTTTATTAATTAATTTCACATTGCAAGTAAGAAAATAGGTTCCAATAGTTAAGTATCCTTGCAGCCCATGCCAAGGGAAGGTTATGATATCAGGAGTTGCTGTCAGAGCAGGTTCAGTACATAGCCACCAATCCCTTCTTGAGGGATTAAAGGAATCTTTAGTTTGTCTTTACTACTTAATTTCAGGTAAAAGACTATTTCACTATTATAAAGATGGAAAATAAAGAAATATTATGTTATTTGTGTTTCTGAAAATCATTATGAGTATACTAATTCTAAAAAATTATTTAGAAAACTGGATGTGTATCTGACTGGAAGCATAGTACATACACATACACTGTCTACAGGCCATGCTAAACCATGTGTAAGTCCTTGCACAAGTTATGTCTGTATCCACATATCCCCAGATATGAACTGCTCTGCATCCACCTACCCCTGACAGGTGACTACTCTGGTTAAAAGTCACCTCCACCAAAAACCTTTGAAGCTTTTTTTAAAAGTTCTTCCAGCTAGAGCAGTGCCTAAGTATATTTCAGCAGTGAACCTGTTTATCAGGTTTACATGATCACAGGTTTATTGCATCAGACTCAGTGCTGGTGTGACCCATGGCTCTTCACTTTCTACCTTTGTTCAAAAAATACCAAAACAAAACAAAACAAAACAAGAACAAAACTGAGGACATCAGGACCAGCTCCAGGCTCATAAGACATTCCAAATTTCATATTAAAAGTAATGGTTTTCAATTTATAAGGAACATGGTCTGTATCACAGCCAGAGGTACTGTTTTTTTATTAATATGTATTTATTTATTTTAATACACTGCGGAAAAGCAAAAGTTTTAATAAAGCAAGGTTAAGTCCTTTCTACAAGGTGAGCTGGTGAAAGCTATGGGATTCACAAACACAACAGAAAACACATATAATAGGAAAGTCACGGGCTTATTCCAGGGAGAAAATAAATAAGATTAATATGAAAGTGCCCAAAATGCCTCAAATACAAAGTGTGCAAATCATCAACACCTTTATTATTCATCTTTGAAATAGTCTCCTCAATAATTGAGAAAGAACATCTCAAATTAGAATTTATCCTACATTTTTTTAAGGATTTTTATTTTAATTTAATGAAACTTTCAAATTAGACACGTGTTTACCTACCTAATGTCCTAGTATCTAAGTTTTCAAAATACCACCTTACTGTTATCTCTGTGTTTTAACCTGACAGCCCATACTACCATTTTCCCTCATGTTACCTTCCAAATAGTACACATAAAAATGCTCCATTCTATGAGCTTCAAAAAAATAATCATTCTGGGGCTGAAATGGCTCAGCAGTCAACAGCACTTATTCCTCTTAGAGAAGACCTGGGTTCAGGTCCCAGGATCCATTTGGTCCTTTACAACCATTGATAATTGAAGGTCCAAGGTATTTGACATTTGCTTCTCATGGATATGATGCAAAGTACATGCAAGCAAAATACTCAAAACATCAATTAAAAATAAATCATATATATTTCCACAGGACCTTTATTTAAAATAATTTTAATACACATTTCTTCTACCTAATTTCATGATCTACCCTGTAAAACACATCTCAATAAAATATATAATTCTTAAACTTTCTGAGAAATTTAGTCATTTTCTTCTACCTAATAACCTAATCCAAAAGGTAGCAGGTAAGCAAATGAAACATAAAAGGAAAGAAAGAAAAATGGAAATGGAAAGATAAAAGGAAAAAGAGGAAGGGATTAGACAACAAGAAGAGGAAAGATGGAGCCAAGATGAGACAGCATATATTTCAAAAAACAGAAAATTACATACACAAAATGGTCAGTGGTACCAGTGTAGAAGAGGGCTGGGGATAAACAAAGTTGGGATGAAGAACTTTCAAAACTTCTTCAGTCAACTCCATGAGGACCCTAGGAGATGCACCCAGCATTAAATGCTTCATCATAAAAAAGAACTAGAGTTAGAGAGGCTAAATGATTTGTCCAAGACCAGAGAGTGGTCAAACAGCTTAGTTCTCAAATCTAGGTCTGATACTCACTCTGCAACTATATTTTCTTTTGGATTCCAGGAAGAAATCCAAAGAGCCAGGAGGCCTTTATGAGTAAGATAGAAGGAAGAATAGATTGGGTGGGAACATTCAGGAGCATCAGCTGACTGTGGATAAACCAACCAGGTTAGGGAGAAGGCTTTGTTCAGGGCAGCTAGGCTAGAGTTATGGCAAAGTATGTAGGCATAACTCAACTGGTTCTAAGGGACCTGAGTATAAGTAGAGGTGAAAGCCCTGGCTTGGTGTCTTTGCAGCTGCCTGTTTGCATGTCAGGGACACAGGCCAGGTGAGATGGCCTAAGGGTACAGAGAGACTGCACTCATTAAACTAATCTAAGAGTTAATAGAAGGTTGTGTGGTTAATTACTATCTAACACCTAAGGCAAAACAGCTGCCTAAACTAATCAAGAGAGGAGGGGCAAGGGAGCACAAGAAGGCCATCCTGACATCATACACACCAGAAAAGTCTCAAATCACTAACTTATGAAATTACCAAGATTATCCTTTGATGAATAATGCAACTGGCCAGAACCTGTACAAATCAAAATTTCAAAATCATTTATAATATAACCCATGAAGGAATAAAATTGTAGCCAGTAACGTCTTAAATATGACATAAGAAGGCCCAAACCAGAAGTGTGGACCACTGAGTGCCCCCCACCGCTATATGTTTGCATCTTACAGAAGCTTTTCCTCACATTACCATAACATGCTGGGGTATCTGCCCTTCATAGGAACTCCACAGTATTGGCAGAACACTGAGCTGCTCTGAGCTGCTGCTTTGTAACACATCTGCCTTCTTCTCAAGTGACTTCCCTACCCAGAGATTACTGCTCACCCAATTATGGCTCTTACGTAATTTGCCAGAGAGTACAAAAATAGAAAGTGGTTAAGAAAAAGTTAAATCAGACATTTATTATTCAAAAACTAATGACTAACACTGGGCGTTTTGTTCTCCTTTTGTGCTTTACAAAGGCACAAATTCTGGGGTAGTTGTTTATTCAGAGGCAGAGGTAGAATAAGTATACAGACTTTCAAAAGAATTCCACTCATTCTTTTCTTTTTAGCTTTCAAGCACGAAATAAAATGTAAATATGTACAAAAGGCTAATGTGGTTGAACTCTGGATCCCATTAACATTACTCTGTCACTTTGCCATCTCAGTTCTACATATTTGTCTCAGAAAGGTACATGACATCTTATTTCAATAAGTCACACAGCAAGAAACTGAAACACATACATGTGCACGCTCTCTCTGTGTGTCTGTCCCCTCCCTCCAAAGTAGAACATTAGCAAGAAGAACAGCTAAGGCTCATCTTCATGTCCCTCTTCCCAGAGTGTTTAGTACAATGTGTAAAGCAAGGTCACTTTACTACCACTGGCATGTATATATTTCAACTCTCTCCATCATCATACAAAGACCCATCCTAATCCAAAATATTTTGGAGACCTGCTTTTGTCTCCTTAATCTAAAAAGGAGACAAAATAAGCAAAGGGCACTGAGAAGTTCTTGTTTTATTGCTGCCTTAGTTGGTTTATACTACATGTCATCTTAATCAAGATGGTGGTGAAGTCACATAACATGTACTTTCTTTGAACCTTAGTAAAGATGGTTACCAGCCACAAGGTTGCTTCAATCCTGATGAGATCATCACCAAAGATGGAAGCATGCAACATGGCTGCTATATAAAAACATTGATTTTCTTTAAACATGAGTTGAATCCCAATCCCAGTTACATATATAGTATGATCTTGAAAATTAAGAATATGTAGCTACAGATTTTAACTATCATCTTTTTATTATAAGTTTTAGAATAATATTTGTAACAGATTTTTAAGTCACATCCAATAAATTTACAAATCCTGAGATCAAGTCTACATAGCTTTAAGAGGTTTTTATAGAGAGTAGAGAGCAAATGCATAGAGATAAAGGATTTTTAAGAATGGAAAGTGAAAAAAAAAAGCTTAGAGATAAGAGACTTTGGGGGTCACTGGCTTGTGTGGTGGCAGAGTTGTTAGAATATGTGAGAATGTGAGAATCAAATGTGCCATTCTGTGACCACTGAGCTGTACTGAAGCCAAGTCTTTTGCAGTCAGACATCAAGGCTTGATACAATCTCTTGGTCCAAGGAGGAAAAAAGAAAGGGTCAAAAACAGGAACTCATCATCAGGGAAGGTCCCGATAATCTCCAGGAGGAAGCTGAGAGACAGGAGGAGGAAGGCTTGTGCAGGTCTAAGAGGGTATAAAGAAAAATCTGCAAGCTCCAATGAGCCAAGGAGAAGGGCTGAGAACTGGCAGCTCCTAGTGGGAGAAGAGGAAGCTTTAGGAGGGAGCTGAGAGCATATAGAGAGGGAGAAAAGAATGACAGATAAAAGGGTAAGTGTCCTGGTGACGAGAATTTGAATCTGGGACATGTGTGGACTGAGAGACTTATCAGAGAGAAATGTCCTAAATCACAGAGAAGAGGCACCCCCTTTCCATATGATGAGGTTTCAAGGGGGTGAGAAAAGTGACTTTTATTGTCATAATAGACTTCAGCAAGCCAACAGCAACAAAGCAAGCAGTACTGGGGTGATAGTTACCCAGCAGAAGAGAAGGTGGAGGGAGAGCCAGAACTTTTCCTTGTGAAGGCCATGCAGGAGGGTGAAGTATTCTCCAGAAGCCAGAGAGACCAAGGGATACTCTGAATCTCAGTGGAGAAACATAGCAGGTAGAGAGGAGAAGCAGGTGAAGCGGCAGACTCTAGAATTTGGAGTCAAATATGGTGGATGGCAGAAGCCAGCTGAAGGAAACGGTCCACACACACTTTGGTAAGATCAAGTCAGCAACTTAGTTTGCTTAGGAAAGGCTGGACCCCTTGAAAGGGGTCCATTTGTGCCCCACCCAGAGGTTTTAACATATAATGTATAAACTGAGGGTTTAGGCACTAGAAATATAAACTGGGAATATGACTGCTATGAGGTATGGTTGTGGGGAACGTTTTTATTGCAGATATCTGGGAGGGTACAGCCAGAGGCATCTCCAAGAGTCCAGAGCAGGGAGAAAAAGTAGTAATTGAACATGGCCAGCAGACTGGATATGGCCGTGAGAGGACAGAGAGGTGGGAAAAGTGAGATACGAAAATACAGAGTGTGGGCAAAGGAGACCAAGACAGGAGCAAGAGAGAGAAGTCCAAGAGAGGAAGAAGAAGAAGAACAGGAGGAGGAGAGGATGGGGGCGGAGTAGCACAGCTAAAAGAGTAGGGTTCTAAGGAAATGAGAAGCTGGGAGACG
This sequence comes from Sigmodon hispidus, assembly GCA_004025045.1. Taxonomy (NCBI): domain Eukaryota; kingdom Metazoa; phylum Chordata; class Mammalia; order Rodentia; family Cricetidae; genus Sigmodon; species Sigmodon hispidus. The sequence continues at coordinate 120,686 of PVIH01002755.1, read as the reverse complement.
GGAGTCCATGAGCTGGAGGCACTTAGCAATGAGGCAGGATGAGAAAAGCCACAGTAGCTAGCTTGAGAGATCCTGAATACCAGCATGCTTGCTATGCTAGCAGGCACCACAGATAGCCATTTTCTCCTTCTAAAAGTAATACAGTAAGGGATACTTTGGTAGAGGAGAATGGGTACCAGAATTTGGGGGAGGGAAGTTTCCTTGGGTCTGACACTATAAAGTGAAGAGAAGTCCCTTTGCCAACACTGCTGTGTACAATTTGAGAATGGTTATATTTTTAAAAACACAATTAAAGGATTGCATGATTTCTCTCTGTATTTGTAAATCATGCTCAGTAAAGGATGCTGAAGTTTGCAATTCATTGAGATGACAGTATAGACGGCAATACTTCATTACCAATTCTCCAAATCTGCCTTGCCTACCAAAATAGAACTGGAATGGATGCCTCAGAATTTTCAAAATGTGTTTTTCCGTGAGCCTATTAGAAGGAGGGTGGGAATAGACAGACCTATTCTGTCTGCCTCAAGACAATATGTGCTATTCCTTAGTGCTCCCAATTAGGATGTCAGCACTCTATTGGTCAATTTGCTTTTTCAGCTCTCACATATCACCCTGAAGTGTATTAAGGTGTTCACTTGCCAACTATCATGGTGATGATACGGGGTTCATATTATCAGTATGCTGCCAAGACAAAACAGTATGAGCTCTTGCTGATGGCAGAGAATAAGTCCTCAGAAGTGGTCAGCTCTCCTTGCCTTCTGAAGCTAGAAGACAAGTTACTGCTCTCATGATGATACTACAAAGTCCAAAAAAAATGCAAGAGAAAGGAGAGAACTTAATGGTTAGTTTCAAAGACTGAACAAATCTGAAACAGTTACATGGCATAAGCAGTAGCCATGAAGTCACTTTTCTTCGAACATGGGAACTGACACTCATCTTTGATATGACATAATACAATGTAAGCTTTCTTAAAACTGATATGGGGATAAAGTTTAATAGTGGGGCTCAAAAAAGCAAAAATAGGCACACAGATTCAATAGTTAATTCTAAACTTCCCAACCTGTGATTCTGTGCTAATCACTTACTCCTATGGGCTTCAATTTCTTCATCCATAAAAACATACTAACTATATCATCTAACTGCTAAGGTGACAAGAGGGTCATTGAAGTGAAAATCTGTAAGGAGCTCCTGCTACAGTGCCCAGCACTATGAGAATATAGCAGGTGTTATGGCAGCTTTATCTGCATTAGCTAGATGGTCTTTTCAAGTCTCACTTAGATCACTTTAAAGATCCTTGTGCTGTTTTGTCTCAACTAGAACTAAACAAAGTACTGATTTCCATTCTGCTCGGAAGAGGTCTAGACAGGAATATCCTTGGCACTGCCCCATGACTCTCTCTCTGCATGAAAGACTCCAATCTGGTAATGGTGTCACTGCTACTTGACTGTGCTTCAGTATTACAAAAAAGAAAGAAAGAAAGAAAAGAGAGGCGTGAGGGAGGAAGGGAGGGAGAGAGAAACAGAGACCGAGAAAGAGAGAGAGAGAACACATTTTATGTCCAAACACTTGATCTCACTCTAAATACCTAAGTGTTAAGGGTGAGCTTATATGTGTATGCATATGTGCACTGGGGTAGGTATGAACAAAGAAGAAATATCATGTATGGAGACTGAGCCTCATTTAAATCCACTGCCTGATCAACTTTATTCTTTGTCATTTATCCAAAGCATCTTGCATAATGAAGCAAGTTCTTCAATAATTCAGCTCATTTACCTACCATATAATTGTTGGTCAGCAGATGTACTTCACAGGTACCTGCTAAAACCATGAAAAGTTTCCAGATGTACATCTGTCTCACCTGCTGGATCCGGAGCTATAATGTTGTCAACTGGAGATACTGCATTTCCTACTCTTTCCCTATCCTATACGTAGGCAGTAATGCTCAAAGTCAGACTGGCTTGGATAAAAACAAAACAAGAGGAAATCTGACACTTCAAAACCAAGAGAACTTTCCTCAGCATGGGAACTGCTGGAGAAGACAGAGGCAGCCGGCTCATTGCTGCTCTCTGCTCTTAGATTGGGTTGCTGAGGGTTAAAAAGTCAAAGATTTAAAGTCGCCAAGCTACCACTCTCTCTGCACTAATTTCTCAAGCACTGTTTGTACAGCATGGGAATGAGGAGAATCTTGATAATTTGATGTACTGTGTTCTCCAGGCCTCTAAAGATTCTCAAATGGACAAATATCCACTTCATCAGGGTTACTATTTACTTGAGCAGTCAACAAAGACATACTGAGGTTGACAGCCAACTAGGTGCATTGGGCCAACTCAGAGGACATGCTGCACCAACACAGTCTGTCATAACTCTATGACATTCCTTTGGAATATTTAAAACCAGAAAGCTAAGCTGCAAGAATATAAACAGTCTAATAGAGTCACACTGATTAGAGAATAATGTTCAGGGCCTGTAGCTCTGAGAATGGTTCACTATCCAGAAGTTATAGACCACCTCATCTCCATTACTTTCAACACTCCTCTGTAGGATAGTCTTTAAAAATGATTTAACATTTTATTACTTGTTAACATCTTTTTTTCCCCTAGACTACTAGCAATAATTGCATTAAGTTAAATCAACCCATATTATGTGGCCATCTATACCCATACAAGTTATTTATTTCATAAATACGTATCTATATAATTATTAGGCTACTGCAGTCATAATTATTCAGGGAGCCTATTGATTAGAAATATGTAATGAAACTTAAATGAGGTAAAATTAAAATATTCAGTTATAAATGTTTTCTGTGACTTCTGATAAAAGGAACATTGTCAAGAAAGGAGCACTTCAGAACATCTGCAGTGGTTAGGAGTCAGTGAGGGACTGCACATACTCCAGATTCCCTGCTGAGCACAGTCACGTCTTTTGAGGGGGGGAGTAGTTATTTTATCATTTTGCATTCTAAATTTTATATCACAACTTGAAATACTGCAAGTCTCTAATGTAGAGCTTCTTTCTTTCCAAGGATTTGCTTTGTTAGCTTTCGTTTAATAGCAATTTTACATTCAACACGAATTGCAACGCTGTCTTGTGGTTGGTGCAGGGTTATGCCATTGCAGGGGTATAAAAATAGCAATGGCAAAAAATAATGACATCCACAATGGACTTAACAGCTTAAAAACTAAAGCTTTCAGAGAAACCTCCCTGAAATAATTTTAAAAGACATGACACCCGATTCTTTGCTGTAAACCAGCTCCTCCTTTATTATATAATATCAAAATCACTCTAGAGATTCATAGTTCTCTCCAGAACTACAGCCTATTAAAGGTATACTAAGTCTCAGGAGAATTCTGAATCCAAGCTGCATTGGCCCGCTGTGTCTGTTTACCTAATCTATTTTTGTAACACTGCAGTAGCCAAATCCAACTTACCAAATACCTACTTTAACATTCTGCACCACATTGATTTGGGAGACAGGGTGTGAGATGAACACCAAAAACTGTGTATTTTTATAAATTAGTCTAGCATATGCTACTACAGTGAAGACTAAGGAAAACTAAAATCCATCAATGCACTGTTGAAACAACTGAAATGCTGGTTAAATAGATTTTGAACACTGTATCTATCTATCTTTCTTTCTATCTATCTATCTATCTATCTATCTATCTATCTATCTATCTATCTATCTATCTTTCTTTCTATCTACTTATTTATTTACTTTAGGTAAGAAAGCATTTTGTCACCCACTTGCAAGTGTAAAGTGTCAACCAAAATACCAATCTTCACTGGTTTCTTAACACAGAGCAGAATTTTAAGATATACACACAATTGCCACGGTAACCAACCATGCAAACATAGTACAGATAATTGTTTAATAAAATAAGCCCTGGCCCATGAACATGCTTCCTGTCAAAAAACACTGTCAATTCTAACTTTTACTACATGAAGCGTTTCTGACAATTCAATGTACCCAAGAAAAAAAGACTTGAGAGTAGCAGCAGAATAGAATTTGCCAATTAAAAGCCGTTGCCTTGGAAACTGAATTTAATATATTCTAAGACAAATATGAACAGGTTATGCTATCTCTTCGATCATTTACATTTGAACATAAAACGTGAAAAACACGATTATAGAGAAAGGTGTAGCTCCCCAAGGGAGCATCAAACACATTCTCTTATTCATGGAAAAACAACCAAAAATGAACAACATACTGTTCTCTTGAGCTTCTTGAAGGGTATTTGACTGATGTACCACTGAAGTGTGTGGTATGATTTTCTTCCTTAAAATCGAGCTCTTTTTCTTCCAAAGCACGTTATAAAAGTCTTCTGATACACAGTCCTTTAAAATATCTTTTGAACCACCCAAGGGGAAGATCATTACAAAGGATCCTTTGACATCTAAAAATTCTAAATACCACATGTTAAAAATATTTCAAGTGTATCACTGAATGTTCCTGACTGTTGACTCAAGGGATTAACATGGGGCAGGCTGGAACCAGATGGCTGTGACCAGCCATGAGATGTGACATGGTGAACTACTCTGTCATTTTTATTACTGTTTTACTAACACAGACCATGACAAAAAAAAAAAAAAAAAATGCTAGACCCAGACATGGTACATAGTCTAGTCTTTGTTTGGTGAACAATAATTGAGGTGAAGGATATGCTAACTAGCCTGATTTAATTGGCCCATGTGGAATTCAGATAACACAATATTCTACTCTACCTCAGAAACAACTGTAAATTGTCAATGAACAGCTTTACAAAAAAAAAAAAAAAAAAAAAAAAGGCCTGAAACTCTCATAGCATGGCTTGCCTGTATCCTGAAATGCATACACCTCTCTGCTCACACAGCAAGAAGGTGCCAGCAGGATGCCTGTAAACAAAGCTGGAGGATGGCTAGGCTGTTAGTTCCATGGCAATGGTTCTTCCAGAAAGATAGGAAACGTCTTTTGATCTAGTGGCAATGGATTGATCCTTCAGAGGAGCTCATCCAGTGTGATAAAAGTATTCCCTACCCATCAAACAGTAATTCTCTGTGGGGAAATTTTTCAGACCTCTCTCATTTTCGAACACTCTCTAGCTGGGGAAAAATGCTTACAATTCTGAAGCAAACCTCTATACTACTAAGAAAAATGACATGTAGCATCATTACATAAGATGGCAGCTCATAAGATGGCCACAACTAAGTCTTCCCCTGTGGACTTGGTCCACTTCTAGGAATCCCAGGTGTCAGGTGGGATTAAATTTTTACCCCTTTTTAGAAGCTGTTCAAGACTGGAAAACAGAGCTCACTGACCAAAGGGCAAGGCAGTTTGTACCAAATCATATGCTAGCCTCAATTTCAGGGACAGGAAATCTGTGTGGATGATGTATGGGAGGAAACAGTACAGAAACAAGTGACAGACCAGAAGCCTGGGCTAACGTCCAGGAACCTTTCCTTCAGGGGCTCCTTGTGTCCAGGATGGCCACCAAGCTGATCCTGCTTCTTCTTCCTTGTGGTCCTGGTCAGTCTCACTATCTGAGAGCCACTCCTCTGGAAAGAGGTGACCAGGCATTGTGAATACACCTCCTAAGTACGGAATGACCCTTGAGGGAAAGACCTACTTCACTGCCCAGAATGTACAAACCAGCAATAAAGTGAAACTGGAAACAATGTTTAAAAATAAGGAAAGCTAACATTAAAAGATAGGAAAAAAAAAAAAAAAAAGGGATAAAGGAAGAACAGCCCTCCCTGGAATAACTGATGTAGCAGAAAAAATGGAACAGAAACAATAAAATGGACAGACAATGAGATCAACCCACCAGGAACTGCCAGGTGTGACCTGTGAGAAGTATCATAAAGCCTCGTTCGTGTTAGGTTTGTGAAGTTTTTATTTTCTGCCATATTTCAAATTCTCGAAGGTGTAGAGAAGATGCAAAGATGTCCTCCTTCCATTTCATCTCTCATTTTCCACCTAACACAACGTGCTTTTCTCTAGTCTGTCCCCTTTAATGCTACATGACCTGATAATATCAAACAATCAACACATATGCTACAATGCATGCTTTTGTATGATTTTGGCAAGGAAAAGGGTTCCCTTTGCCTTTATAAATTCTTAAGCACGCTTGATTCAAATATTGCATCAGACAAATGGAAAGCTAGCACATTCCTCTCTCAGCATTTGTCTGATAGCCAAGAGACAAAATGGAAGGAGGACCTCACTGCCAAGGAGTTTGAAAGTTTGAAAACTTCATGCTTGGGTGTGCTGGCTTGGTTAACATTTCTTCTGCTCACTAACCACCCCAAAATATACTTTCCTTGTAGTAAGTAAGCAGGGGTAAGTCACACTAAATACTTAGTTAACTAAAGTGGTTTCCAGATCAATGAACAAATATACCCAATAAGTTACTAGAATAAAGAAACTGATCCCTGCACTGAAGAAATTAGAATGTAAAAAGAATACAAACTGAAGTTTTAAGCCAAACTAACAATTACTTGACTTTCAATTGCAAAGCTTTTCACTGACTCCATCATGTAAAGGGGAACCCTGGGCTTCTCCACTTCCACCTTAATGCATAGACACCTATGCAGCAGAGAGGCCTTGGTCCTGCTCCTTTACAGGTAATGGCCACTGCCCATTCTGCAAGCACACAGGCACTGTTTTCAACCCCAGCTTTTTACAAACAACTTGGAATGCAGGTAGAATTTAGACACATACCCCCTTACATAATACAAATGATATCAAGAAACTCTACTTTTGAAGCAGCTGCATATGTTGCCATTAGAGTCTTTCAAAAGCAAAAACTAAGTTAATCTGAAGAAAAGCAGTTCACTCTAGTGTCATTTCTTAACCCTAAATTTTAGCCACTAAAATTGATACTAAAGCCTATCAGTATTTTAAAGGAAAGAAAATAGTAAGTTGATTCTTACAAAATGTTCAATATAAAGGAATAAAAATGACTGAGAACAGACTTCACACAGAAAAAATGTATAAAATGTGAACTAAAACACATCATGTGAAAAACAAGATAACCCTTAGAGGAACAAGGATTTGAGATAATACAGGTAGGTATTTAAATCCCACTTAGTCAAGTTTGTGATGCTCTGGGTAAGGCATCAGGAGCAAAGGGGCCAAAGCACAACACTTACCTCCCTGCAAGAGGGTTTTTGCTGGCCATCAATGAATATCAGCAGGTTTCCCAACCATACTTAGCATACATCAGTGTATATATGAAGCAATTATTAAATGCAAATGTCATTTAACAAATCTGTGTTCTGATAAATTTAATAAAGGTGATTCTGAGCAATCTGAAAAGCTTCCAGGAAGAAAACTACATCTTGCCAAAACTGTGAACTGCAATCAAAGTGACAGTTTGAAAGAAAAGCTGAAATGGCTTTATTTTTAACCACTCAGAAAAGCTGCTATGCCTGCACATAAAAATTATATTTTAAAATATATGCTACAAAAAGCATTTACTTAATAATGATCACTGCCTAGTTGAACATTTTGAGAAACAGATACTCTGAGAGAAACTGCTGCTTCAGTGTATATTTATGTTCTAAATCATGCCACAAAATAATCAAAGGCCATTCAAAATGTTAGTAACACTTTATATAACAAGTATTTATACTTCATTTCCATTGTGTCCAGCCTAATTTGAAATTATTCAACACATGTTAAATAGGTAGAATAAGCATAAACATTTTATGAATAAAAATATAACTGATAGAGTTAAAATAACTGGTTAAGGGCTGGAGAAATGGTTCAGAGGTTAGAGCACTGGCTGTTCTTCTAGAAGTCATGAGTTCAATTCCCAGCAACCACATAGTGGCTCACAACTATCTAGAATGAGAACTGGTGCCATCTTATGGCATGTAGCCATACATGCAGGCAGAACACTGTATACTTAATAAATAATCTTTTTTAAAAAAGACACTGTATAAAAATAAATATTAAAAAAATTTATAACTGGCCATTCTATTACATATACATTACAATTCTGAGTAATGGCTTACCACAGAAAGTTACAAAGGATTTTCTGATATTATTTGGATTATTTAAAGAAATTGGGGACTATTTTCAAGAAATATTTTCATAGCAAAAAAATGACATAAGTATACTTGAAATATTTTTACAAATAACTGAGAAGTTATTACATAAAAGACAAGTAAGTATAAACTATCGAAGATATACATAAAGTCATAGTAGTACTAGCAATGGAGACATATTTGCATTATGTTGCAATTAAGTATAAATTTAGCTATCAAAAATAAAGTGACTAAACAGAATTATAAAACAAATATACTATAGTATCTCTTGATAGACAGAATACAGATGAAATATCTTTAATGCACTGCTTTATGCCTATCCTTACACAACTGTACACTTTATGAAACCATCCAAGTGATTAATGTGACAGATCTGATCACAAAAACAATTAGGGCATGCAATGTTAGAAAAATCTAAAGGAGTAAATGCCAAGGATTCCAAGCTATGAGTTTGGTCTCCAAATATAAAGATGGTGCCAAAATATGGATTTCCAATTAATTATCAATTTGTTTTGAGACATATAATGTCAATATACATTTACTGTAAAATAGTGCTGAGCATGGTTCTGCATGCTGCAATTCATTAGTTCATTGAAGACTTCACAGTGCTCTGGAGGCACAATATTATCTATCACCAAATCACAGAAGCTCAAATGAAAAAAGATTTCAAATGAAAACATACTGAATTGCCAATTCTCTATTTATAGCTATGTAGACATATCATGGCTTAACTGGGTCCTATCACCACTCCATTAGTCCCAGAGACTGGTTCTCCTATTTTAAACCTAGGTTCAAGTCCCTGTGGCTCAATCAGAAAGCAAGGAGTAGGTAGTTTTAATCAGCCCTGATTTAAGGGCCCACATAACCACAAAGCCCAGGCTAATCCAGTGAGAAATTATTATACCACAGAATTTATATATATATATGTATATATATTTAATATCCTACCAGAGCATTGAAACTTTTCCAAAAAAAAAAAAAAACAGTTATAATCCTTATTAACTGGAATATCTTCACTGCTAAGGCTTCATGACCCTCACTACTGGGGACTTCAGTTTCATTTTAAAGTAATAGGAAGTAAGCATGTGAATCACCAACCACAAATCCTACTTTGAATCATGTTGTAAGTATAGAGGAAGAAACAGAAATGAGGAAGAAGAAGTGAAAAAAGAGGGAACATATGAAAATAAGGGGAGCGAGCAGCAGGCAGGCCTTGAGCAGAAGTAAAAGAACCAGAGTTCCCCAAAAATATAGAGTAGCACCCCTCAGACCATCTGCCAGGAGAAGGGTGTGGCCTGATGACTGGTAGCCTCCGGATCCTTTACAACAGCTTTTATTCCTGAAAACACAGGAATAAGCAACAAAACGTTCTTTTATAGTCCTCAGGCTTTTAGCTAGAGCAAATATAGGAGGCTGGGTTGTCTGTGTAACTATCTCACAACTGGAAAGTTTCCAGCCCCCATGACTCAGCAAGTGGAATCCACTGTAAACATCTCATTTTGCTTCTGAAGCAGATCTGGCTATCAGGTATACATCAAAAGTAACATCAGCACATTTTAATTTACAAGGGTTTAACTACCAATACAGAATGGTATCAACTGTATTAGTCAAAAGATGAACACGGAAGAGATAAAGTAAAATTCCATTTACTCTTATCTCATTACAAAATATGGAAGTACTTTTTCCTCAGGCATCTGAGTCAAATGTCTATATACTGTATATCTAAAAACTTTAATAGAAAGTAGTTTTTCCCAAAAAAAAAAAACCTTACATTTAACTTTTCAGTCATTGAAAAACTGTTTGGGGATTTAAAAACCTGTGAAATATTTTCTATTATACCTCATGGCTAATTTGTGATGGTATTTGCATGCCCTCTAGCTAGAAGAACAATCTGGGAGACCAACCTGATGTAATTTAAACAGAGATACATTACAAAATAAAAACATGTAGAGATTCCAGCACAAGAGAATTTATATTTTATTTTAGATTTCTTTTTTAATACCAGGGGAAATACTAGGAGCTAACACTGTATCTCAAATATTTCTCATTAAGAAATATAATAGTATTAACCAGCTGGATAATATCTTTTATAGGAGTAGAGAAATATATGGAAACTCACTCAATCTCCATTATAGTAATTATTTATTTTTATGAGTTAATTACACAGGATGTTGCAAATATTTGTATGCATAATTCAGTGGGTAATCAGTGGTGTTTTCTTGACTGACTGATAATCTAGAGGCTGCAGTGCATTATGATTTCAGTGAAATCATCTTCAGTCTTCTGCACTCTATTGTGTACACAATATAAGCTAGTTGCCAAGAGAAGCCTTTTAGCATCAATGCTTTATATGAGAAAGAAGTAATACCAGAGTGCCACCAGCAGTTCTAAAAACAGGCTTAACAACCTCAACACCTTGTAATGTACAGGCCTTCGAAAAGCTCTTCTTTTTATATAACAATGGATGTCAATTGTCTTTGCCCATGGACAAAGTAATTACTCTGACATCTTAAGCCCTATTGTAAGTTAGGAGCTGAGGACAGCCAGTGGGTGGGTGTGTATTTACATGTGTGTGGCAATATCTGCTCTGTTAACAATGCAAATATGTTTAAGCAATCCACTTTCCCAACTATTTTTGCATGCTCAGGTCGACACTACAAATTTCACTTGTTTGGTAAGCTTTACACATTTTACTCATGAGTTATGCACCACTTTCACTTCCCTGAGAATCACTGCATGCCCATTTTCCAGTCTACATCCTTCAGTTCAAGTTGACACCCTGGTTTGGGTTGTCTACCACCGAAGAAAAATGCCAAGGCATATCAGACAAGCTAAGGGATGAAGCTTCAACAGTGATTTACAATAGTGCTGGTGAATGAGTCTCTGCAGTGCTGCTGGGAGATGCTGGAGGCTGACACTGACTGCTGGAAAGATGCTGATGTGTCCAAGGTGAGGATGTGCTGAGCATTTTGTTTTGGTTTTGCTGGGTCACTGCCAGTGTCCACTATGCAAAGAAGAAAGAAGGAGGAGAAAGGAGGAAAAAGAAGGAAGAAGGAAGAAGATGATTATTGCCATCCAACCTTAGAAAGTCAGGTCTTCCACTGGAATACTAGAAATATAATCTGCAACACGATACAGCAACTTAAAATAGCAATTGAGTTTACAAATGGCCCTGAAATTTTAAATTTTGATTATAATTTATAATTATTTAAAATTAAATGTTCATAAATAAACAGGAGATTAAAAAATACTCATTTTAACATAGTGTTTATGTATAAAAGAGAAATACTACATCTACACTAGAAACAATTCACTACTTATGATAGACTTAAACATGCTACTGCTGAGTCCTCATCTGAACTAAAAAGTAGGTTATAGAAGCAGTGAGATAAAAAATTATTAAAAACTGTCCACACTGAGTCATGATCAATTACAATATTCATGGTGCCTTAATTTCTACATTAATTTTTTTCTAACTTGTCAAACCATTTTAATACAATAGAAAGGTTAAGTTTGCTTCAGATCAATAATTTTAAAAGACCAAATATAGACTATGTCAAATGTACTTTTACTTTGGAATTTACAAATTTGGAATTTTGTCATTTTAGAATTTGGTCATATATAACACATCTTCAATTCTATTTCTGAATTATGAACACGGTTCCAATTTATTTTCTTTACTAAATAAAATAATTAATCTAATATTCAGCAAACTATTCCCTCCTAACAGAGATCTGCATCAATAATGCACTGGGAAAATGATGTGATGTTATTTAAAGAAGTGGCCAACTTTGTTCACCCCTCAAAATAACAGACAGCAGGAAGCAATTAGTCTGATGCCCCTCATTTTCTTAGTGAATAAACAATAACAAAAGATTCTAACATTCAAAGGCTTGCTCAGCTTCTTAATTGGATGTGATGTTTGCATCTATTATGTGTCTATGTATTTATACTGCAGTCTGTTATAATGTAGAGCCCCCTCCCCAGCATCAAGTGGATTTAGTTCAAAAATGTAACAATAGGTTAAAAAAAAAAGTCTTTTATTCACCCTCCAACAGACCACTTAAAAATAAGTGAGTCTTTAGCGTATTCAGGTATGGAAATGCATCTGTATCTGCCATCTTATTAGGTGCTGATGCTGTTGCATTGCAATCTGAGGAACTAAGCAAGAGGACTCACAACAAAATAAAAAGAACTGAAATAAAAATGTATCAAAATGGAATAAAGTTAAATGGTATAAAAATCAACTTCTAAAACTTAACATGTGATGGAAGCTGTTTACCTGACCTATAAGCCATTGAAATCAGAGACTCATTGTCTCTGGGCCCAGAATCAGATACATCTGATGGTAATTAACTTAAGGTTAGAATACCATAACTCAGGATTCAAATGGCAGCAAAGTCTCTGGCGATGATTAACAGCCTACTGAGCATCTTTTCGCTTCATTGCAATCACCGAAATTACTCTTTTCATTGATACTTGTCATAGAATCATAGAATTAATGAAAGAATTGTATTAGTATGACACAACTATCTCATTTCCTTGATCAAAAACTAACTGAAGGTCCAGGGAAAATAAGCCCTGCCACTTCCTGACATGTCTGTACTGAAACAGGTTTTGCTCATGCCTTTATAAATTTTGTTATGAATCCAAATCAATCTCTCTCTCTCTCTCTCTCTCTCTCTCTCTCTCTCTCTCTCTCTCTCTCTCTCTCTCTCCGCAATCACACACAACCTTTCTCATTTATGATGACAGAAAGTCAGAAGAAAAAAGTGATTTCAGAATTTATTAAAAATTGTAAGCCTCTATTACCTTTCAAAAGATGATAGTGTTTTATCCCCCACCAAGACTGGAAGAAACCTTAACCATTGATATATTCACTAACATATCTGTAAATCAAAAATTATGATATATGATATGTTGTATGTCAAACTGATTCAAAAATCCAATAAACAGATACTGAAAATACTTGAATCTAGATCCTGAGTATTGTGTCAATTATTACTATACTTTATACTTTTTCATAACTCTGAGTATTTTAACTCTAAAAGTCAAAAATTCAAACTGATAAAAAACAAAATATGCTTAATCATAATACAGTTAAAATAACACGATGCTATTTCACTGATGGTACAGCTGTATTTGTTGTTCAAAAACATGTTTAAAGGTGAAAAGTGAAGCTAAGTAAAGGTTTCTCCGTTCCATTTTTAGAATTCACAGTTTTCAAGAAACAAAAGAACAAAACCAAGAAAACTTCACTGAGAAATGTGTCAAGTTCCCATACATACATGTTCAGATATTTCTGTTTGTCAGAAAAGATACATTCAATTTAAAGGCTCGGCTAATATATGGAATTTGAGGTATCAAACTTTAAAAATTAAAGTGCTCAAACAACTTTGAACAAACATAGTATCAGCTTGACCATGTAAGCTGTTTTGTTGACATGATACATTTAGGAAACAGTAAATATTTAAACATTTTTGTTCTTTACTGACACCTGAATAGATTAGTTAAGTCATGTAAGAAATTTTCATTCATTATGTGATAAAATCATAAAAAAATTATTATAAGGTATTTTTGATTATAAAAATGATCAGCAGTTTCCCCAAGGAAAGGGCAATTGTGAAAGACAGCACTCAATGAGGCAGGAGGCTGAGCAGCTGGCTACAAAGCACATTGTTTTCAGAGCTTCAGAACACCAGGAAGCAGAGTCTAAACACTGCCTAACCTGGATCATCACATAAACACCAAGAGTTTTTGAGACCTGGATTTTTTTACTTCTGGAATAACAAATTTCTTCTTGATTCTTTTGCAGCCTGCCACTGTATCCCTCCACACTCTCAGGTCAAAGGTTTTTGTTAAAATCTAATGCTGCTAGTTTAAAAACGTGAAAATTTATCTTCATAAGTTTGAGTTCAGAAAACAGGCTGGCATGGAAAACTCTTCCAAATCAGCTCTTTAAATCCTTTAAGTGCCTCAGTTGAGGAGAACACTCCAAGTTCCAGGAGCCAGGACAGCAGGTCAGTCTCTGCTCCCTCTTTGCTCTGAAGGCATGTAGTGAATGTCTCCTTCCCATCCTCACTTCACCCCACAGAAAAACTGCACGGATTAAACATGCTGTTACAAAGGCTGTATTGTTCCTTGCAAGTGACCTCTGAGATAACAAGGTCATGAAGCAATTGTATGTCACACTGGAGCTGCACTGTGTGCACGTGTCCCTTATCTTCTGGAATTTTAAATAATAATTATTATTATATTAATGATAATGATAATAAAGGTGTAGGCAATGCTAAATTGTTCTCGACCTTCTTAATGCTGCAACTCTTTAGTATAGTTCCTCACACTGTGGTGACCCCCAACCATTTATTTAACACTGGGTTAAATAAAAACTAGTTTCATTATGCTTGCTCACCTTCTTTCTCAGAAACTTACTAAAATTTATTTCCAGGCATTAGTCTCCTACCATAGCTAAAATAATGCTGTACTTCCATTCAACATAATGATTGTGGCATACAGCCATGGCTGAATATCCCCTGCAATACTCTTTAAGACAGAGATCTCAACTTATGGGTCACATTGCTTTTGGTGAACATAGCTCCAAAAATATTCACATTACAATTCACAACAGTAGCAAATTTACAATTATGAGGCAGCATTGAAAATAATTTTACGGTTGGGGGTCCCCATACCATGAAGAACTGTATTAAAGGCTTTCAGCACTAGGAAGGTTGAGAACCACTGATCTAAGAGGGCTTGTAGATGCATGAATTTAGTAAGTTTAGAATAAAAATTGGGCTCTCAGTGTGCAAAGTCAGCATAAAAACTTAACGACTTCAATTCATATGCCACAATGCTATTTGCAGTTCCTATTGATAATTATCAAAAAGTCGACAAAAAATATTAAGTTTATGAATAAAAATATAAATCTACAATAAATGTGTTATCCCGGTATGGTAAAGCTAACCAGCCAGTTCTTGACCTCATTCTTCCTGGTTTCTGCTGCTGTTCTGTGGACATGTGGATCTGTTAAAGACTCTCACACATTTGATTTGAGGTGCAATTCATGACACTGTGTCCTGGCTGATAACTTTAACTTTAATCTAGAAAAGCTTCCTAATTCTTAATAGACATTTTCAATGTACTCACCAGAATACATACATACACATATACATATGCATAAACACACATGTGGTGGTATATTCAATAAAAATAGCCTGAGATATTAGAGGACAGAGCCAAGGAAAGTTAGGGAGTGGTGACTGGTGACTCACGCCTTTAATCTCATCACTTGCAGAGATCTGGATCTCTATAAATTCAAGGTCAAACAAAGCCAGGCTTTGCTGCCACCCACCTTTAATTCTAGCTCTAGCACTGTTGAACCAGGAAGTAAAATAGCTGGGGGCGGGGAATCATAAGGGAGGAGATAGCAGAAGGTCTCCCCTTCTGCCTGAATGCCTTGTCAGTCTAAGGACTCCAGGAGACAGGAGACAGGAGCTGCTGGGTTTAGCCTGAGGAGTTGGCTGGGTGAGAATTGGCTGTGGTTTGTTCCCTGTCTCTCTTATATTTCAGCTTCTCCCAATTATCTGGCTCTGGGTTTTATTATATAATAAATAGAATTCGTGAAATACATACATATCCACACAGGCATATATACACACAGACTATGATAAAAACAATGCAATGAAATTAATAAATACAGCAAGCCCACAGGAAGACAGCTAGTCTATTTTCTTCTTATTTTATAAGTCCTACATTTTAATTAAGGGCAATTTTGTGTCCAACAGAACATCTGGACATGTTTGGTGTCACAGTTGGAGGTTTGAGTTCTCTATTGTAGGTGTTGCAGCTTCTCCTTTTCTGAAGACAGTGCTGCAGCAAATGCTCCTCTGTACAAAACAGTCCTTGGTTCTTTAAATATTCTGCAGTTTTCATGTGTCTTTGACTTGAACCAGCCTAATTTATTCCTCCTTATACTACAGATTGATACCAGAAACACTGAGGGAGAATTCTGGACTCTTTTCCTGTCGTACCCAGGGTCCCCCATACACAAAGATTCACTCTGCTCTTGGATGGACACAGACTGTGCTCTTAAGAGTCAAGGACTCTGCTGCATATGCAGCCTGCTACAGAGTAAATGTTAAATCCGGGTGACTGAATAAAGGAATCAGTGGACAGATGAACATATGGCTACTTCAACTACATTCAAAGGTAACCGTTATCCTTCTTACGTCTCTCTCTCCCTCTCTCTCTCTCTCTCTCTCTTCCCCTTCCTCTCTCTCTCTTTCTGTAGTTAGGTAGGTTGTCCTCTTTGCAGCTTAATTTCAGTTACTATTAACAATAGCTCTAATTATTTGATAAATGAATGAGTCAAGAAACAAGTTTTCAAAAATTGTGGCGTATAATTACCTCAAATGTAGCGGCGTCTAGGTGAAATTAACTACTGAAAGGAATGGCGTGTATCACTGGTGAGCTGGGTTAAGTGGTTAAGGATGCTTGGTGCCAAACCTAGCACTCCGAGTACAATCCCTAGAACCCACACAAAGAGACAATGGACTTCTCTAAGCTGTCCTCTGATCATCTCATGCATGTCATGAACACACAACACATATACATATCTACACATATGCATGCATACACATACACACAAAAAGTAAGAAAAAAGGAGGCAAAATGTCAACAACTAGTAAACTCACTTGCAAGTTATGTAGAACATGTACTAACATGGCAATTTTTGATTGGGTCTGAAAATGTTCCAAGTAATATAAAAGAAAGGCAGTCAGTAGTTAAACCAATAAATGTAGATATGAGGCATTAATAGGACATACTGGGAACGATACGGAGAAATAGCAGAGCAGGAATTCCTAATTAGCTCTGGGAGGCAGAGGTACCTAATTAGAGGAACCACACAAAGGAAGGTTCCTGAGCTGAATCGAGGAAGACACTATACTTGGAAGTTTATACCATAGGACTGATCTAACTGCAGAGAAGGCAGTTAGGCACTGTAAGCCGATTTACTTAATGTCTAGATTCTCCTTAAGCTCTTAAATCATGGTCAGTCACTGAAAAACTTTCCAACTAACAAAGTGATCAGATCCAAAGATACCTTGAGCGGCATCTAGAACCATGTTAGCTCCAAAGTCCTCCTGAGAGGTTAGCCCTCCTGGCAGTGGGCTAGGGCCAGCCCACAGGGCTCCAAAGCTCACTAGTCATCCCTGCCCAGCTCCAGGTTCAGGCATCTCACTTTGGAAGTATGACATCAGTAACAATCACCACAGTAGTCAGTTGACTGGACAAACCAGTGTCCTTCTCCTCCAAGTGGAAACTGCTAATCGCCAACATCCTCACCTGACAATCATGAAGAACTCTCATGACCAAAAGGAAAAAAAAATGTAAAACATTAGATTCTATTTATTTATTGAAACTGAGTTTAACAACCTTTAGCAAGGAAATCAGTTTGGATGCCTCTTATAAATCAAATGGTTTGAAATCTGCAATGTAATCTGTCCTGCCCAAGTGACTAGGTCAAAATATATATAGTTTCTGCTCCTGTCAGCAAAGATAGAAGCAAAAACCATTTCTTGCTTATACATGTAGTTAAGGTCAAATGACAGAACAGGTGTATAAACTTAAACTGTGCTATTCTGAGACTATGAAGTTTTATTCTCCATAGTGATTTTAGACATTGCTTATGAAGATTAAATCTAGTTTTCCAATGAGTCGAATTGTTTTCTTTCCCAAGGAAATTTGTCAAACACATGCATTAGTGTGCTTTTACCAAATAACGCTTTTATAATTTTTTTAGTTTACAAACCCAGTTGCTTTGATAGAAAAGACATAGTTGTGTCTTCTTAGGCAATCCTCAATTAGGCAAGAACGTAAGTATGTTTATCATTATGCATAAAAAGGAGAAGTAATGAATATACCTACAGCTATCCTAAGCAAATTTCCCCTGAACAGTAAGGGTATAGTGAAGAAGAAAGCAGATTGAAGAGTGAAAGGAAATGCTTTTCGAAATTGTTTTGCTCTCTTTTCTATTATTTAACCTAAAGGGACATTTAAATATCAAAATTAATATCTACTATATCTCATTAATCATTTCTTCCTTTTCTTTTTAGTTCACCAATCATAATTATGCAATACTTAAGAAGTCAGTGATTCACAAACTATCTTTATCTTCATTAACAATTTTGTTGTAATTTTAACAAACTGAAACCTTTAGTAAAATATGTGTTCAAAGACAATGACATATTCATATGGAATGAACAAACTTCTAAATAGTTTGGAACTCATTTCATTAACTTGTTTTAAAGTTTCTTTTTTATCTTGTTTTTGCTTTTCAAGTCAAGGTCTCTCTGTGTAGCCCTGGCTATCCTGGAGCTCACTCTGTAGACCAGGCTGGCCTCAAGCTCACGATATCCTCCTGCTTCTGCCTCTTGAGTGCTGGGACTAAAGGCCTGTGACACTACCGCTACGTTTCTTTAGAAGTTTAATGACTGTTTGATTCAAGTTTGACTTTTCACAGAATGCCAGAAGGCATCATGACTCATAAAATGCAGAATTCTAAAGTTTCAAAACGTTTTTCCCTTAAATATGGTCTGTAAGAATCCTTATTCCTCGCTACTCTTCTATCTTTACTCCCACTGATCATCCTTTTCTGCTTCATGGATCCCTCATTCCCCATGTTTCCCATTTCAATATGAATTTCCTTCTCTATCTGCAAGGATATACAGTGACACTAGACCTCTAACCTTACTTCTAATTCTGTGCAGTTGTGATGTGTCCATCCTTTGTCATCTCACTGAAGCGTAGATTTGCCAGTGACTTCCCTCCTTCCTGACAATCTCCTCCCCCTAAGGGAACAGCTGCTGAGAAGAGGAACACTGACACAAGAGGGATGAACACCTAACACTGAGCTCCCAAGTCTGGAACACTGTTGCTGGCATTCCCTTTGCCCCAGGCCCCAACACACACACACACAGACTCCCAGAACTTATCACATCCTGAAAGCATGTTAACCAGGCCTTCCCGCACATCTGCCTAGCGAAGTCTCGCTCCTAACAACACTACCTCTTATGAATGAGAATGTAGCACCAAGAAAGCATGAGAAAGATACAACTGTTTATTTACACAGCACACTATTATTTTCTTTTCAATACGTGTCACAACAGTCATTTGAACTAATTAAGGCAGATGCTATCTTATTTTAGAAGAAAATCAGCTCTAAGATGTGAAATGGCTAATCAAGGATTATATAAGTAATGAACAGGAATGGACTTGACTGTAATCATAGGCTTCTAAAAATTGGTCCCTAATAACATCACTGACCATAGCTACAATTCCTTTAGTTCATAATGGGTCAAATCCTAAGCTCTCTATAATTACAGTCTACAAGAAGTCTAGGAAGACAGCAAGGCATGTGTTTAAATTCAGCATTGAATGATCTCTGTTTAGAAAATAAGGTGGGCTGACAAGATGTCTCAGGGGTAAATGCTGAGTTTGATCCTGAACCTCTGACCTCTACATAGGGACAAGCATCATGAAAGCACACATGTAAACACACATGTAAGCACACAGACACACCACAAATGAATAAGTATTTTAAGTATTTTTCTCTAAAAAAGAGGAAAGTAAAGCCCAAGACTTACACAAATAATAAAAAGTGAATCTGGTTTGCTCATTATTGGAATGTTTGTTTGCCCTAAGACCATAGCCACTGGTGAGATTATCTGCATGGTAGTATCACAGGTATGACTTTTCATTAGGACACATTTGTAAGTACATGACACACTTGCAAACATGCAATACCCATATGCATATAGTTCTCTTAAAGGGAATAAAATAAAATAATTACATTTTATGATGTTAAAAATTTTTCT
This sequence comes from Sigmodon hispidus, assembly GCA_004025045.1. Taxonomy (NCBI): domain Eukaryota; kingdom Metazoa; phylum Chordata; class Mammalia; order Rodentia; family Cricetidae; genus Sigmodon; species Sigmodon hispidus. The sequence goes on along the minus strand of PVIH01002755.1, from coordinate 100,782 downwards.
ACAATAAAGTTAAAGGTCTGAAAATGTTACATTGTTTTTCTCCATAAAAATCTGTAATTTCGCAGGTAGTATGCACTTAAATGTGACCTTTTCAGAGATACAAATGACTTCCTTAGTTCTCAGAATTAAACAAAAACAGGTGTGTTGGGGAGGGACTTTATATCTAAATAGAGACATTTGCAAAGTGGCTTTTCAGGCCAATCTGCTTATGAAGCAGGTGCCCTGACTCCTAACACAATCTAGGCATCAGCTGTTAAAAGAACAAATATTTGCTATCAATTACTATGTACTAAACACAAAACATAGAAATACACCAAAGTTTAATATGTTTTTTCACTTTACTTAATTAGTATCTGGAGAAGCGATCACTTGTCTTAATTTTTATGTTAGTTTAAATTTAAATATTGGTGCCCTATTTGAATCATAACTGTGGGGTTGAATTTAAAAACAAAATTAAACTGAATATTGGTATGATTCAATCTTTTACATAGTAATACACTACATGGTCACAACAGCAATCAAGTTACACAATGATGTGGCAAAACTCACTCAGGTAGGCAGGGAAATCCAGCCTGTACAGCAGCTATTATGTCCCTAGGGCAGTGGAGAATGTATTCACATGCACACACTCTCATACATACACACACACACACACACACACACACACACACACACTCACACACACACTCACACACACACTCACACACACACACACTCACACACACACTCACACACACATACTCTCACAAATGCACAGTCATACACTCACACATACACACACTCTCACACATGCACTCCCACACATACTCACATACTCTCACATGCCTTTTTTGTTCCTTCATACCCTTCTTTGTTTCCACAATAAAATATTGAATATTTGCTTTATAATTTTAAAGAATAAGAAAACCCAGAATACATAAGTAAGCTGTGAAAATGTTTGTAATACTGTCATTAATCTCTATGACCCAAACTTAAATATGTAATGTTTTAATATAGATTGTGTTGCCATCTCTGCAATACCGCTGTAATTACAAGGACAGTTTAGGATTATTAGCACAACGATCACCTTTCACAGAGCAGACCAGCAAGACACCTGCCCAACTGGCCCCTGATTATGCATTCATCAGAAATCTTGTCTCCATCTTTCACCTTCCATTAGTCTTTATGGAGCATTCAATTGACATCTTCCACTCACACTGAGGAAGCCAGCTCTAACTTTTATAAAAAGCCTCTCACCCTTTCCTGTTCTATATAAACAGGTAGTGTGTCCCCGCTGCTCAAACTCCATGGTTCTCCACCTTCCTAATGTTGCAACCCTTTAATACAGTCCTTCATATCTTGGTGACCCCCAACCCTAAAATTAGTATGCTACTTTGTAACTATAATTTTGCTACTGTTATGAATTGGAAGGTAAACATTTTATGTTTTCTGATGGTCTTTGGGAGCAGCACTCCACAAACTGAGAAGCACTACACTAACAGATTATGATATATACTCCTGTGGGGATGTGGAATGACTATAAGGAAGGCTTCAGAACTTTGGTGAACTCTGTTTTGTTACATCTTGATTTTCAAATTACTATAAACCCAAAAAGCCATGATCTACAGATTTTGCAGTTTCTAGTATGCCTCAATTATGACAAGAACTCAATAAATACCTAGAGGATTAATTCTTCACGCTTGAGTTAAACATGTAACATTTGTTTGATAACATGCCCTTGCATTCATGTACCACTTTATAAAGAAAACTTAAGAGGAGAAAATGTCAAGTCTGCATCAAGTTCTTAGCATTCTCCCTAAGTTTGTGAGTCAAAAAATGGGTCCTTTACCAATCTTTGGTGCATTAACTTGGCACAATATGATTCTGGCCTAGACAACCTAGAAGAAATGGTGGTGTGACTTGTGAGCAGCAGAGGGGAACAGAAGTCAGTGTGCTTCTCCCATCTCTGTCACAGCATGGGCACAGACAAATATCACACGTTCATTATCGATGGAGCAAGCTCAGATCTCAGAGGGCCGTGATGAAGGAGTGCTTTACTCACATCACAAAGACAAGAACCTTTCTGAGCCAAGCACTGTCATCATAGTGACACCTGTTATCAAGATGACACTGATTACAGCTCTCTGACACTCTCAGATGAAAGACTCACACCTAACATTCACAGCTGAAGTCTATTCTTTTCCACAGGGTTTATTCCTATACTTCTTTAAGTTATCTCCCATAAAAAAGACTTACACAGAATTAATAAAATATGACATAACCCAGAACAAGTAAGTGTGCTTATGGATGTCCCTAATAAATAAACATTTTAATGTTAAAAACCAAACAGGTGTTCCAGAATAAGGCCATTCAAGCACATAGAGTGTCAATCCAACCTGCATTTCAGGTAAGTGCTTACACTAGATTGGATGCTGTGGAAATATCCCTCAGAACCTTTCAAAAGAGCTGACTGTGCTGTGGGTCCACATTCAGAAAAGGTTTTATGAGATGAAACAGAATGTGGAAGCAGAAATGTAAGAGAAATGTGTTTTAACACTGCAGGGAGGCAGAGCAGTCCAGAGAGTAGTTGAAATATTAAGAAAGTTAAGCCAGGGCAAAATGTGTTTCACTGTGTAGTGTTTCTTTAAAGTATAGAAAAGGGACCTTTGTTCTTATGCTCTCCAGGGAGCATCTGAAAGGAACCAGACTTGTACAACTACACAATAGTCATCATCAATCAGTATTTTAAGTGATGGTGATCAGTAGCAACAGATGAACAAAAAATTAAGATGTGAATATAACAGTTAATTTTATTTTACCTAAGCTAAATGTTTTGTCTTTAATTTCTATGTTTCCCTCTATACTGCTTTGAAGAGAAACAAAGCAAAGGGTTTACAGGAAGAATAAAAGCAAGTGTTTAAAATTAACAATTCTGTAGCTTTGCATAACTTATAAATTATAGCAACAATACTTTTCACTTTAGATATGATGCTGATTCAAAATCATGAAAATAGTTGGCAGTTTATGCCTAAAAACTTTTTTTTTCCAAAAAAAAAAAAATGTATGTCAATAGAAATGGAGCAGAAGCTCAGAGTAATGCTAGAATGTTTTAAGGATGAACTTCTGAAATGAAATCCAAAATTAAAACAATAATATGTATGTAAGAAGGCTTTGTAACATGGGAGACCAATGTGGATGCTTTGTGCACTGTAACACTTATACATTTCCCAAACATTATTTTGGGGGGACATTTTATGTAGTTCTGGATTACAAGTGGTATAATTGTCATATATAATAAATTATGTGAAAGCACAGGATGACTAAAAAAATCAGCAGTATGTCTTTAAGTAAACCATATTAGCTATCTCTCTTATGTGTTTACACACAAGAGTATAATTCTAAATATCACTGCAATAATATAAATATGTTAACATAACTAACAAAACAGCTGTTAAGATTTAAGAAATGTAATAATTACATTGTAATGAAACATTAACAAGATTTCTGGGATTTTGGTGGTGGTAGTGGTGGTGGTGGTGGTGATGGTGGTTTTTCAAGACAGGGTTTCTCTGTATATATCCCTGGCTGTTCTGGAACTTGTTCTGTAGACTGCAGATGGCCCCAGAACTCAGAAATTCACCCACCTGCCTCTGCTGGGACTAAAGGTATGAGCTACCACCACTGGTATACATAATTTTTATTCACAGAAAAAAAAAAAAAAAAAGCATCAAGGCAAACTCAACCTTCAGGTTTCAGGTTTTAACTTCTGCCCTAAGGAAGCCTAACATAAATCTGACTATTTCCATAAAGGTCTTGTGTTTACCCAAGGCAGACCAAAGAATACCAATGGCAATTCAGTTTTGGAGGGTTGGGGGGGGGGCGTGTTTCTAACTGCTAGAAATAGCACTCAACAACTACTATTTGCTTTGCAAATTTTAGTCTTATTTATTTTCTGTTTTAATCAAGTGTTTCCATTTTCTGCAAAGAGTTATGTGCCTTTGTATTATCTGCTTCAGGGCTCTGTGTTGTTTTGTTATACTGTAATACTCTTAACAAGATCAAAAATGTCTGAAATAATATCCTGCCTTATTCATTACAAAAAAAATCAAGGATTTGTTTTAGAAATTGTTATTGAGGTTCACTTAGGTAAGTCGCCTCCAAGCCAAGCATTGTGGTTGTGGGGCAGGCCTGCAAAACCTGTCTCCTGATAGTTAACTTCCACTGACAGTTTCTGAAACCCATTAGAACCCATGGGTGGGGAGGGTTCAGCCAGTCCATGTATGGACATGGCGAAGTATTGTCCTCACAATATTCAGTCAAGGTGGGGTTACGTAAAACAAGCAAAAAGTTTAAAAGTTTAAAAAGCAACTCATTAAAGAAGCTTGGACAGAGGCAGTGGATTACCCAAACAAAGACAAGGACCCTGAAGGTTTTGAGTTGATAATGTGAAAAGAACAATATCACTGTCCAGATAGTCTCCTTCATTTTCTCTCTAGTAAGTGTCTATCTTCAATTCAAAGTCCATGACTAAATTTTCTGATCCAATCCCACTTCACCCATGTTTTCTAGTTAGAGAATTTTCATGCTTTGGCTCTCCACTGATGCCTGTGATTTCGCTTAGTGGAAAAGCAATCTGTGATTTCACTATTCTTTAACAGCCTCCTCAGTGCTGCTTTTTCAGCTGACACTTCCTTTCCTAAACAATTAAAAAAAGAAAAGAAAAAGAAAAAAGAATGGTACCACCAAATTCACATGCTAATGTGGATGGGGAAAATCTTATCAGGCTCCAACCTTAGAAGAACTACAGGAATTAATAGTTACTGAACAGATGAAATTTAATCTTCATTAGGTAGGAGGATCCTGATAGTTGAAAATTCCTAAGTCAGCCTTAAACAAATATGAGCAACAATAAATGATCTCAACAGATAGTAAGTTTATAGTACTTATAAACTTCATACATTTAAGCATATGCAAAGAGAGACAGATATATATATATAGAGAGAGAGAGGGGGGGGGAGGAGAGAGACACTAACTGAATAATGCTGGAGAGATGGCTTAGAGGTTGAGAGCACTGGCTGTTCTTCCAGAGGTCCTGAGTTCAATTCCCAGCAACCACATGGTGGCTCATAACCATCTATAATGACACCTGGTACCCTCTTTTGTATACTGTATACATAATAAATAAACAAATATTTTTTAAAAAGGTTTTTTTAGCAAAAAGAATAGTAAAGGTATCAGACATCATGGGTTTGAGAAGGAATGGAAGAGACATAAGAAAACTGACGGAAGAACGAGGGAGGGAAATGCTGTAAATACAATATTCATGTATGAAGTTCTCAAAAATAAAGATTAAGAATGTTTCTTATCTTAGCTAACACAATGCTCCAGTCCCAATTATTAACATTTTAATCCTTGGGGTTATTACCTGGTATTTTTTCTTACCACCACATTGAAAAAGAATTAACAATAACATAATACAAAACATTTATTGTCCCTGCTTTGTGAGTGCTATTATTTTCAAAGCACTGCCTGTTTTCCTAAAGTCTATGTGAGTAGGCTGTGTGATTTTATTGTTTGAGATGGATGACTATGAACGACAGGAACTAAACCGTCTCCTATTATTAGGGTGAGTCAGAAATGACAGGCCGCCTTTCTGCTTCGGTTTTTTCCTCCAGGTAGAACAGGTCAGTACTTTCTCTAGTAAAGCACAGATGAAAGAGATGAGCTGCTTGTGTAAAGGCAGAAAGCACCTCGTTCTTCTTTCATTTTAAAATCAAGTGTCACGTTAAGCTACTCAATAAAATGTTAATACATTTCAATACATTTTCTAGTACTTAAAACTGATTACTTTTCCTAAAACTAAGAAGTGTAAGGACACACAACTTAGTAAATGTAATCATTAATTTGGTCACCCAAATAAAGTTTTACTCATATACTCATTTATTTATTACCTTACATTTGGTAAATCCAGCCTCAGGAAACTCTTCGTTGATCTAGTACATTCTACAGTCTCTAGTGTTGGTTAAAAATAATTTCTCCATACGGAGCAGATGGCTCTGTCTTCTCTGTCCTACCTTCCCTCGCAGTGCATTACTTTCTTACTTAGGAAGTTAGTGTGAAATTCTTTAGGAACAAATTTTAAATATCACCTGTCTCTTAACATGTATGACTTAGTTTAATGAAAAATAGTGTTTGAACTCTTCTCCTTTATTCTAATATAATTAAAAAGTTACATTTCAATTCTAAAAATAATTATCTGTTTCACTTTAATATTCGTTAAGAAATGGTAAAACTGAAAGAAAAGACTGGCTTTTCAGCCCTCTTCTAAACCTCCATTCACTGGGCATTGCTTTCCAGGGCACTTCCTTCAGTAACCCCAGATAGCTTGAGAAAGCAAACTGGTGCACTCCAGAGAACACAGCTATGGAGACAGCACTATGAAGAACCCAAACTGCCTTAGAAAGCTGAGAATTCAGGCCATGTCGAGGCTTTGCTTGCTGTCTTCTTACATGGCTTCCAGTCTCCTTTGCTATGAGGATCTTGACTTCCTTTGAAAACTCCAGGTATATGAAAAACTTTCAGTGGAAACTAACCTGTATCACACTAAATCAGCTTATCTTAGCTACTAGCAGAAAAACACCAATGGAAAACACAATAACAAAACACAATGTAGTTTTAAAACGGAAGAGTTATAATTTCAATCCAATTTGAGGACCTATAAAATATTATTTTTACAAAGATAGTACTAGTTTTAAAATAATCAAGTCTCTGGAATATTATTTTCTTATGGCTTTTTGTGGGTGATGGGATTTTTCTAGGTATTATATCTAGAGTATTGTGTATGCTAGGCAACTGCGGTATCACTGCCTAACCACAACAATTAAAAATAATATTTTCTTTTCTTTTTCATACAAGGCTTCTTGTTAAGTTGATCAGGCTGGCAAATTTGCTCTGTAGCCCAAGCAGGCTTTGGCCTTTCTATGTAGCATAAGCCTCTCACACAATTGCAATTACAGACCTGTGCCACTGGACCCAGTTTCAAAATTTTATTATTGCTTTTTTGTTTTGTTTTGTCTTAAATGTTACTTTGACCTCAGTAAAAATATTTTCAAAATAAATTTTGTTCTAGAAGGTGCTAAATTAACTACCTCTGGGTTTAGATGCCATTTTCAAGGGATCTGTTTCTATACTGCAATCTAACAGTATCTGAGTAAAGTTAACATTGTTCTTTGAATCTGTGAGTGTTTGCAAACAAATATGTTAGGATAATTACAAAGATGTACTCACATATGAGAAACAATCTCACTCATTCAATATCAGATGTTGAAAGTGCAAAATGGATTACTTATTTTCTCAGGGTTGTATTCAACAAATGTCTACATGTAGTCTGGAAGACTATGTTAGCATACTCACTGTAGTAGAAGGGCCTGATCCATCACAGCATCAGAAAGCATTACAATTTGGGAAGCTATTGCTATGTTAGTGTTCTTAATATTCTCTTCTCTGGCCCACCTTTACTTTTTGAAGTAGATGATAATGTCAGCTTAGGCAAACTTCAAATTATAACTGCACAGCCATGTTTTCCTAACCTGAGAATAACCATCAAGAGATCTAATAAGGAAGAGTTGGTCCACCACACCTTTAATCCCAGCACTAGCAAGACAGAGGCAGATGGATCACCATCTATTCGAGGCCAGCCTGGTCTACAGAATGAGTTCCAGGGCATCTCAAAAAAACAAAAGGAAAAAAGGGAAACTAACTTGGAGTTATACTATGGATAATTTTGGAATTACCATATATGTAGTTACTGTGATAGTAATCAGGCTTAGTCCAAAAGACAATAGCAAGTGCAAAAATCTATAAAAAGAACCTTTCACAGGAAAATGTATAACAATGTGGAGAAAATAAATAAGGAATGTTCCAAAATTAATTAACCTTGCTTGTGTTATGTGGCTATCTAAATATTTAGGGTTATAAGAAGATAACGGTTGTATGTTGCCCAACTATATGCTGTCATGAAAAAAGGACTGACGCTGAGTAGACTCGGCGAAGAAACGAAGAAATGATAACACTTTCCAAAGGGGCGCCATACAAACAACAAGAACCCCTGTGATTTCTGTCTCTGGCATAGCTTAGCTCTCTCCTCTCTCACCTGTGGCTGTGAGCCCATATTACTGTACAAATCTGACCCTGTTGACTTCTAGCCTAGATGGATTCTTAGCTATGTTCTAGTTTACTTTCAGACTCATTTTCCTCAGTTCCCATTTATTAAACAAGAGGTTCAAGTACAACAGCAGCTTGCTCAGTGTTTGGTGCATTTCAGGCTCAATATGATTCAAATTTCTATTTAATCCTCAAAGACTACTATGGTCTATAATTATACCCACTACAAAGACTAGACATTTGGTGATCCCCAACATATCACACTCATGTACCTTCTCTAGGGTAGCAAAACCATTACATGGTAGATATAGGGTTTCTGGGCATCTCTGGCTCTGGAACTGATATTCTTAACCACAAGGCTAAACTAGAACATATTTCTACTTTTACTAGAAATGACATAAGGTTTCTATAATCTACATCATATATTTTAAATGTTAATATTTACTTAACAATATTTTCACCCTTAGCATTGAAACTTTTTCTTCTCAGGACAAAATATTCTTTAGGGAGAAACCTCACTGATTTCATTTATTTACACTGTGCTATCTTATATTTACAGCAGGGGAAAATAAAGCAAATTAAACTGTAATAAACACATTCTTCAACAAAGAAATGGGAAGGGGGAAGCTTGTACTCTATTTATCTAAGTTCTTCATGTGTAAAAGATTTTATAATAGGCTTGATTTCTATTAGTTAATATGTACTGCTTCAATACCCAAGTTACCACCTATATAAAACACATATAGCAAGCTGCCAACCAAAACTAAAACCAGGCCCAAGAAAGCAAGAAAAAGAAAGTACACCAGAAGTAAGAGAAGTAAGACAGCATCTCCACCATGGTACAACTATGTACATCAAACATCAGAGCCAGAAAGCCAAATAAAGTGGTCCATACATGGTCACATTCAAAAATAATAATGGCCCAAATGATCCTCACTTTTTACATAATGAAGTGCATGTGTTAGCTCTAACTGTTCTCCATTCACATACAATCCTATGTTTATCTTTGTAACCATGTATGTATCTAAAGCCAAAACAAAAAGAATTGGAATGTTCAGTATTTTAAGTTTGTCCTTATGATATTCTGGAAAGTCCAGCACTGTCTGAAGCACACTGAAGCACTGTTACAACATATGGTCTTTTTCAAATTAAGACACAAATGTTCATGGCACATTTGCTCATGTGGTTTGATTTTTTACTCTGATCTGATATTTTCTAAACATGCTGTTTTCGGGTGACAGCATACACTCCCCAGAATCTGAAGACAAGGAGTCAATGCATGTAGCTTAAACACTAGAATGCCTCTTACATGAAGCTAAACTCATGCCTGCAGGCGCCGACGATGGGCCTACTCCTTCTGCTTTTGTATGTGGCCATATTACTGCTCATGGAGTGTGTGATTTGAGCTGAGTGGGAAGGTTGGCAGTCCAAGGAGCCTCATGGTTTTAGATGTATCAACACAAAGTCTTTGCTTTTTAACATGAAGCATTTTCCTTTGTTCTTTTAAGTCTTCTGGTTCTAATAAAGAATGAGAGATGCCTTTACCTTACTATATCTGTGAATAAACATCAAAAGAGCAGTTAGGGTTTTAATACAAAACAGACATCAAAGCTACTCCAGTAATCTCCTGAAAATATTTCAGCTTTTAGAATTATACTCTTTCTCTGTCAATCCACATAACTCCATGACTTTATTGTTGCAAATTACAATTTCACAATATTTGCATTTTGAAATGTATTTTGAGAATTTCTTTATAAAGATATACACCAATGATACATCGCTAATACTCTGGCATCCATACTCTGGCATCAAATTGATTTTCTAATGTAAGAAACATTTTTCAGCATGAAAAACATAAGTAAAATGTAGGTGGATTCCTTTAGCTCTCTGTTCTTCAGGTGTGCTATATACTCATGAGTGATTTGGAACACTCTCTTCCTGTGCAAACAACTGTGCTGCACATTTCAGTTCTTCCAGGGCTTCGGCCAGTCATTAGAAAATATGATCACACATTTCTTCCAACCTGCGGCATCTATTCAAATCTGTCCCTTTACTCCAAGAGAGTATTGGGGCCCCATGTTTCCTATACTACAGCCTTTCTTTCTAATTACTTTGGTATCATTAGACGTGAACATTAATCTTCTGACACATTTCTGCAATATATTTTCTTAAATGTAATTAAACATATGTTAAGTGTCCACTTTTTCCTAGATAGTGCACTGAGATTATGAACTGACACATAAACATTCCTGGCCTTAAGCGTTCAAATCTAGAACAAGAGGTCAAAGAGTAAAGACTACATTGAAAAAAAGAACACAACACCTTGAATCTAATACTTATCATGGGTAGCATTCAAAGCTGAACCCTGACATTTTAATTTTGATGACTTCCTCCCTCCAGAATGATCCTTCATTGCTATTATGAGTTCTGCTTCAGAGACTAAAGACTGAAAGAATAGTCTATCATCTGTGTAACTGGCATTACTCTGACTATCTGGGACACTCCAGTGTTAAAAACAAACATTTGAAAGATGAAAAGAATGTCTCCTCTTTCTCTAGCTATTTGGGTTCATTGCTTGATGTCTTTTTCACATGACACAGACAGACAGTGGAAAGGGGAAAACATTTTGGTTCATAAAAAATGGAAGGCCTATATATCTCTAAATAGTTTTTTGTCAATAACCAGACATGTCAATTTGATAAAGACACTATGCTGATAAAGAGATGTTTATATCTCAGTCAATAGTTAATAAAAGCCAATAGTAATTTGAGCCTTTAATTTGCATTTATATTATTTAATGTATGGGATACTACATGCAATGCTTCTTTAATTTTATAATTATTAGCATAATACATAAGGAACAGTAGAGGAATTAAGAAACGTTTCTAAGATCATAGCCTCTGAACACTAGAGGTGAAATTTCAACTCTCACTTTAAAAGTTCATGTGACCCACACACCTACACTCAACTCCGCTTACTTTTCCCTCTGCATTCAAAACCTCATCTTATCTTACACACATGTGTGCCTGCGTGTATGTGTGTGTGTATGTGTGTGTGTATATGTGTGTGTATATATATACATGATTAATTGAGAGGGAAGACTAGGGTCCAGAGTCCAAAACTGTATGACCTTTGTTTTGTAGTTCTTGTAGAACATCAGATGTGTGTGTGTGTATCTGTTCTTGTTTTATTTACTTTTTTATTCAGAGACACTTGTGTTTGAATTGTGACTCAATTATTTTTCTAGCTATGTGACCTTGAGGAAATTACATAGTAAAATCCACATTGCCACCATCTTCTGTATGCTAGCCACTGTGCTAAGTGCTGGCACAGACTGTCTCATTAAATTAAGTCTTCATAAAAACCCTGACAGGGAGATAATATTATGCATATTTTCAAGAGAGTGAGACAACAGCTGCGAGAAGACTGTAAGGAAACATCCCAAGGTCACTAAGCCAGATAGGGTGTAACAGCCTCAAGTGAACTGGATGGTGGGGTGTTGAATCCCCCTTGACAGCAGTGAGTTAGTTATTCAAAAGATGAGAATAGAAGGCTGGCACTCAATGCCCAGGATATTCAAAGTGCAAGCACCCTATAGACAGCTTGTGTGGCTACACTTTCTAGTGTCAGTCAGGAGGAAAGACCATGGCGGTCCAGTGAGCCCTATGGGCCAGCGAACCCTGGAGTGAAGACCATAATAAGCTATTCAACTTCAAACAGTCTTCCTTTCCCCCTTTCCCATCCTCATGATGCAATGACAATGGTATCTTGTGTATTTTGGGTTTTATCTGACAACTCCATACAGGTATAAAGCATACTCTCATTACCCTTTCCCTACTCTTCTCTTACCTCCCTCTTATCCCTACGTGAGGTTTTCTAAGAAAAAAACAACAACAAAAAAAAAAAAAAAAAACGAGATGTGATTCGATTCTAAGGTAGACAACCAATAAAATATATAAAATTAACTAAGAAATCATCCTAGTTCTGCAAAACTAACCAATATGCCCTTAGTTCTACATAAAGATGAATAACAAATAGGAATGCTTTGCTTTGAACTGCAAAAATACCAGCACTTGATCATATCTGTACATTTATCTTTCCATTCAGTTGCTCTGATGAAGCACAGGTCTGTTCTCTTATTTCTTTTCTACATGAACATATCTAATCTAACATATCTTACAGATTTTAACTTATTTTTTATAGCAAGTAAAATAAACAATAAAAATTTTATAATCTGCTGAATTCAACACCTACTGAAAATATTCTGCCCCCTTAACAAATACATTTTCAGTGTGTAAAGCCACTAGCAAGCATATACTTTTAATTTTAGTATTTAAAATTAGGCTGGCTTTGGTTTTACAAATTAGGGCCTTCCTTCATTCCAGCTTAGAGTACTGATTAAAATATTGGGCTTATATTATATTTTAAAGTTTAAAAGTTAAGAACTGGTAATAATGCTGAAATCAGAAAGTCTGCTCAGTTGAGTGCCCAGGAAGAGCAGAATGAAGTATATTAGAAATGAGCTCATTTAGTTTGTTTATATGATGGATAACATTTACAGTTTTTCGTATGTTAAACCAGCCCTGCATTTCTGTCAATAGGACAAAACGCCAGCCTACAGAATGGGAGAAGATTTTCACCAACCCTACAAGTGATAGAGGACTGATCTCTAAGGTATATAAAGAGCTCAAGAATTTAGAGCCCAAAACCTTGAATAACCCTATCAAAAAAATGGGTACAGATCTAAAAAGGGAATTCTCAGCAGAGAAACTACAAAGGCTGAAAGGCACCTGAAAAAGTGTTCTTCATCTTTAGACATCAGAGAAATGCAAATCAAAACAACTTTGAGATACCACCTAACACCTGTTAGATTGGCTAGGATAAAAGGCACACATGACAGCCTATGTTGGAGAGGATGTGGAACAAGGGGGACACTCCTCCATTGTTGGTGGGAGTGTAAGCTTGTTCAGCCACTTTGGAATGCAATATGGTGGTTTCTCAGAAAATTGAGAATCAATCTCCCCAAGGAGCCAGCAAAACCACTTCTGGGTGTATACCCTAAAGAGGCACATTCACACTCCAAAGCTATTAGCTCAACTATGTTCATAGCAGCATTATTTGTAATAGCAAAAACCTGGAAACAACCTAGATGTCCCTCAACTGAAGAATGGATTAACAAACTGTGGTACATCTACACAATGGAATACTACTCAGCAGTAAGAAAAAATGATATCCTAAAATTCGCAGGCAAATGGATGGATTTGGAGAATATCCTCCTGAGCGAGGTATCACAATCTCAGAGAGATAAGCAGGGGATGTACTCACTCACT